>JXCR01113557.1:151033-191474 GCA_002079205.1 Phalaenopsis hybrid cultivar | reverse complement strand
TGGCTAGACCTAGGCTACTAAAGAAGTTTCTAGACCTCAACCAAAAGTGAGGTCAACAAGTGCGAACACTAAAATTTAACAAAGGTCGTTTTGTGGACTAGACACAACCTTTCTTATTCAAGTTTTCAAACTTACTATTTATTTGTGATTAGAATTGCAATTAACAAATTAAACAAGCGCGAAGAGATGCAACAACTTGGCTTGATTTGGAGAAAAGCAAACCAAACCCGTNGTCCTATGGCTAGACCTAGGCTACTAAAGAAATTTCTAGACCTCAACCAAAAGTGAGGTCAACAAAAACAAAATAAAATAGCCTACCCTTAATATAAATGGTTGAAAACCAATTTTTCATCCATATTTATATAATATGGAAAAGAACTAAAAAAGAAAATCAATAGTAAAGAAAAAGGAAAATAGTATCATCAAAATAAAAAAAGCATCAACAAATCTAACATGAAAAATCAATTCAAATCCAAGAAAATAAATTAAAACTTATAACAGATAAAAATTAATANTTTTAACAAGTGGATTTCAACTTAAATTCACCACTAAGTCCTTAAGACCTAAGTGAATGTATCAAGTGCCATTTTTTTTTAGAAGATTTAAAATTTTAAGTGATCATTATTAAGATCATTTAAACATCATTTTAATTATCAAATAAGGGTGTGAAATCATTGATTTCCAAAGTTATACCCCTAAATTCAAAAATCATTTTATGCTAATGTTGAAAAGATTTAAAACTTTAAGTGATCATTATCAAGATCATTTAAATATCATTTTGATTTCAAATAAGGGTGTGAAATCATTGATTTCCAAAGTTATACCCCTAAATTCAAAAGTCATCTTACGAAATAAGGGTGTGAATCATTGATTTCCAAAATTATACCCCTAAATTCAAAAGTCATTTTTATGTTAAAAATAAGGGAATGAAATCATTGATTTCCAAAATTATACCCCTAAATTCAAAAGTCATTTTATGTTAATGAAGTTTCTCATTGATTTCCAAAATTATACCCTTAAATTCAAAAGTCATTTTTGATTAATGAAGTTTTCCAAAATTTTATCCAAAATTATACCCCTAAATTCAAAAGTCATTTTTGATTAATGAAGTTTTCCAAAATTTTGTATACCCCTAAATTCAAAAGTCATTTTTGATTAATGAAGTTTTCCAAAATTGATAATTATGGGAATTATCCTTTTATATTGTAATTTGGTAAAGTGAAGTGGGTTTCTACCGATTAAGCCCATTTTTGNACTCTACACCCATCAATGAATATTTCTCTATTTATTTGCACTCAATCATATGAACTACATTCTCATTCATATGACCTCATGTGATGCTTTCAAATTGTTGACTGAGACAATATCAGCCCGGTTCTTACATTATCTCACAACAAATTTTAACATCTGGATTTACCAAATCAAGAAGTAAAAGAAGTGCATAGATTTAAATCATCAAAACTTCTTCCATCATTAAAGATCAATACTCTCGATAACTTCCATCCAAAACTTAATTACTTATCATTTTAAGAAGAAAGATAAAGAAAACTAGTCAGAATTCAAGAAAAAAAACAAAACCACACTTTAGTTTAAAAGAAAAAATCATTATCAAACCAACAACAAGTCTCGATTAAAACCAAAAGTAGTCTAAAACAAAAAGATAAAAATTTATCTCAAGTCCTTCAACAAACTCTTGAAGTTCCTTTGAATCTCTTCTCTTTTACAATCACTCAAAATAAAACAACATAAATGATAAAGTAAATAAAAAGTGGTTCTTGAAAATCTCTCTGAACTAACTCCCCTGAAAAGAACTTTCAAAACTTGTCAATATTTTCAGGACTCTTTTCTAAGTCCTCTCTTCTTTCTTTTATATAATCTCTCCGAACTAACTCCAAGAAAAGAACTTTCAAACTTGCCAATATTTTAAGGACTCTTTTCTAAGTCCTCTCTTCTTTCTTTTATAGTTTTCTAGAGGTGCCTTGGGATCTCTTCAAAATGTGTCTTGATTCGATGTATTTGCCCAAGAGACGCATCATTTCATGATAATTTTTGTCCATGGTAGTTATAACCACCTATTAAGCCAATGATTGCCTAAAAAACATCTTCAAAATTAGTGAAAACCGATTTCACTAGTCTAGTAACTGCCACTGGCGCTTAAGCACGGGGTCTCCGCACTTAGGCGTGAACTTCTCTGTTTAACTGGTGCTTAAGCGCCGAATCTGGCGCTTAGGCGCCAAAACTCTTTTGCACAATTTTTTTCTTCTTTTTGCTCCAAATTTGATCCTTTTTCACTCCTTTAATCATTTTTTTTATTTTTACTTATATCTACAAGAGAAACACAAAAATATCTTCCACTAAAGTGCAATATCTCAAAATAAAGTATAAAAATGTGTCTAAAAACACTATATATTTTAGGTATATCACTAAGCAATAGAAACGCCTTCCGCCATCTATTTTTCTAAGAAACATGTTGATTATTATGATTAATTTATGCAAATAATAAACATAAACTTAAAAAAATATGGATCTTTGCCTAAAGGTCTCCTCTAACTTTGGAAAAATCAGGGAGTGTTCCCCTTGCTAGAGGCTACAACATACCAAAATTTCAAAACATAGTGAAATGTCTATATTCATGGAGAATCAAAAGACTCAAAATAGTGTTTAATTAATTAAAAATAAAACATGCATCAAATGGAATTCAAATTATTTTCACATTATTCTCCTTTATTCACTGAGTAAGTGGGTATTTTTATTTTATTTTTGTGATTTTCCTGCACCAAGATATGGATTTTTAAAGTTAGGGGTCATTTTCTGATTTTTTTTAATTCCCTATTTATCTATTAAATGTGCGGTGTTGACTGGACCCTAGGCAGCTCCAAAGCTCCACGCGGCGCACTCCCATTTGACACCAATGTCCACGCTAGCAGTCACGCGTCCCGCGGTTCATGTGAAGATGCGCTGTCTGGCTTCATCTTGATCGTCCATCCGATACACGCTCGATCAAACGACGCTCCGTCATCATCCTCAATGGCCTAGCCCGAGACCCGTCCATCTTCAAGGCTTGATATCTTCTTCATTTCTCAACCAAATTTAATGAAATTTTTTTTTAAAATGCTCGTTTAGAATAGAGGAACATATATATATGGTTAAGATGCCATGAAATCAAGCCCAAGTAAATGGAGAATCAAAAGAGGCTCGGGATGAGGAGGAGTTCAATACCTTTTCTCTGAGAAGGGAAGCTTCAATCAGAGATGCTTGGCACATTCGTTGGAGTCCAAGGAGGCTAGGGATTGAGCCTCTTATTGTGGTGTAAGGTCTAGGTATGAATTCGACCAAGCCCGATTTCAGGTGTTGGTCTAGAGCTATGTTAGGGGATCTGTGGAAGGGGGATTTGATGGGGCTTTGTCTTCTTTCAGTGTTGTGAGGGTGTGGGTAATTTTGATTTGAGTTTGGGGGACTGTGAGAGTGTATTGAGCTCTGTTCTGGTTTTAAGCAGAAGTTTGAGCTCAAAATTGAGCTTCCACAGTGGGAATCAGTGGGGGAAAGTGGTTGGATTGCACTGAGAAGGTCTCAAAGAAGCTCTGTGAGTGATTTGGGAAGCTATCTCTGAGAAAATTTTAGCACTCCCTCCATGGTCGTGGAGGTGAGCTTTTATAAAAATGGCTAAGGGGTGGTTGTCATGGCCAATTGGGGTGTGCAATGTGGTGCTTAGTTGGAGGGCGGAGAGGCTCTAACTTCTCATTTGGGTGAGGTGGCCTCTAAGTTTGAATTGGGTGAAGTTTAAGAGGGGGTGGCCCTCAGTTTTGGCTTCTCTAGTGAGGTCGGTCAGCCATGGCAGGGGGAGGTGGCTAGGAGCTCATGGAACCCAGAGGAATCTGTCACAGCAATTTAATAGACAGAGGTTGAGTTTTGGCAAAAAGATCTTAAGCCTAAGCAAATATGGAAATCAAATCCCTTAATTTAGGGGACCATTATTCCATGGCTCACTTAGCTTGGGTTAGATGAGTTTGGGCTCAATCTTAGGGTCCAACTAATGGTTGTGGAGTCATTAATCTGATGGCTTTGGGGTGGTTAGGCCACATTTAGTGCATGGGTCCAAGTGGGTGCAAATGATAAAAAATTAGAAGGTTTCCCACATAGTTAGCTCCAAGCTCCTCGATGAAGTAACAGTCCTAAATTTTAAGGTTTAAATGACAATTTTAAGTTCAATCATGGGGGCGCAGGGGGGTGGGGAGGTTTAAAGTTGATTAGAGTGACACCGACTAGGATCTCACGGTTCCCTCATTCTGTTATCATTATTTTCTTTTGAATTTAATTAGCTTAAACGAGTTGTTAAGCTCATTTAAACCAGGGAGATCTCATTAGCAAATGTGAGTTATCTCATCCGAGGGACTCCCGTAAATTCAAAATAGTGTATTATGAAGTTGTTGTTTTTCAAAGGATTTATGGTTACCTTTGAAAGAGTTTTTTATTTTTGAAAAGTGTTGATTAATTTTAAAAAAGTTGTTTTGTTTTGCAGGTGAAGTAAGGTTTACAACCAAGCATGAATAATATTTAAAAGCAAGAGTAAATTGTAGTAAGTAAAATGATAGAAATTAAATAACACTATAAAAGCATACCTATCATCTTCTTGATGCTCCACCTGAGAGATTAGCTTTTGCAACATGCATATAATTTTGTAAGAAATTTAAATAAATTGCAAGGGTAGATGAAGGTGTAGCTATCAAACCCTAAGTCATAATTTGCTGAGTCCCTAAAGGTTTTAATGGATGATTTTCTGAACAAAGTAATAAGTTTAATTATCCTCAAAACTTCCAAAAGGTTATAAAAGTGTATGGGGAATAATCCTTAACAGCTTTTAAATTCCTTTTGAAATGTTTCAAGTTTATTTAAACCTATTATATTGTTTAATAGACCATCCTAAGTTTCAAATTTAATTTTAGTGAGTTAATACATCATATGCTCAGTGAACCTGATATTTTGACTATCCCAAGAATGAGGTACTTTTTATATATTTATTAAAATCCCCTAAGTCCAGAGAACTCAGAGAAACAAACTTTTCATTTTTGTGATTTTAAATTTATTTATTATAATTATTTTAATGGAAAATTAGAGAAAATATATTTTTAGTCTTTAAAAATTTATATTTAACTTATAAAAAATTAGGAAAAATAATATATAGTCCGAAGTGATCAATAAGTAATTAGGAACAATTTGGTGCATTTTTGAATTTTTGGAATTTTTAATTATTTTTAATTCAAAAATAGGCTTAAAAATAAAGTATTTATTTTTAAATAATTTTTATATTTCTTAAGTGCCCCTAATCACAAAGAACTCATAAAATCATTTTCCATAATTTTCGTAATTATATTTAATTTAATAAAATTATTTTAATGCCAAAATGTCATTTTACTTGGAAATACATTTTAGTGCTCAAATTAGATTAAATAAATTTCAAATTTTTATAGTGAGTTAAAATAAGTATTATTTACAATGTGAAATTGATTTTAATAATTTTTTAAATATATTAAATGTAATCTTAATTTTTNTGCCAAAAATGTCATTTTACTTGGAAATACATTTTAGTGCTCAAATTAGATTAAATAAATTTCAAATTTTTACAGTGAGTTAAAATAAGTATTATTTACAATGTGAAATTGATTTTAATAATTTTTTAAAATAAATTAAATGTAATCTTAATTTTCATGAGTTCTTAGGGTTAATTCACTATAGTAATTTACATAAATACTAAAATTTAATTTGCAATTTTCCAAAAATCCTATGACCATAAGGAGCATACCAAAATAAGTCCCATGATTTTATGATTTATATTTTAATTTATATAATAAATTAAGCAAAATAACCATCTAAACTTAGAAATTAGGGTTACATGTGTAGAGGTGCTTTCTGACTTTGGAAAAATCACAAAATGCCTCTACTATCATGAGGAACAAACCCCTAAAATTTCAATCCATGATGATTAATATATGCTTAATTAAAATCAAAACATTGCAGAGACCTTTTAATTAATTAAAAATCAGAGACATACCAAACAATTTTTTTTATTCCACATTAATCTTCCCTCTTCACTGAGCAATAAGGTCTTTTTATTTTATTTTTATGAATTTTTTGTACAAAGATATGAATTTTTGAAGTTTTGTAATTAAATAAATCATTAAAATCCTATTTTTCTACTTATCCGAGTCAGCCGCCATGTCATCCTCGTACACGTCAAAGCCTTACACGGCGCTCTCTGATTTGGTGCCCCCATCTGACTCAGTCGCCAAGCGTCAGCGCTTTACCTCTCCATTCGTTTGTCTGACATGTTCTAATCTGTCTGTCCGATACACGTGTGATCAGACAACTTCTGGTCATCTTCCCCAATAGCCATAACCCATGAACCGCACGACTTCAAACCCTAAGATCTCGGCTTAGACTCTACCAAATCATTTATGGTTTGTTCCTACAACTTTACTACTCGAGACTAACACATTTATACGGTTACATGCGTATGAAATTAAAGTTTTCTTCATTAAGGCCCAAATCGAGCAAAAAATTAGGGTTGAGAGCTTATATCTGAGATTGAGAGGGGAGACCTCGATCAGATGCTTGTGGAAGCTTTAAAAGAGTCTGACGAACTTCTTGGAAGTGTCACTCTCCTCTGGTGAATGTTCTAAGTATGAGTTCAATGGAATGGGGGTGCAGCTTTGATCAAACAGTTGGTCAGGGTGCTCAACAGGGAAGGATTTGAATGGGAAACTCCTCCTTAAGCTCTGGTGAAGCTTAAGGACACTTCAATTTGGAATTTGGTGGTTTTTGGTGGAATGACAGAAAAATTCCTTGGAATTGGGCTCTGAAATTGAGCTCAGGGAGTGAGGAGAAGGGCTGGTAGATGGTTGGGTTGGGCTCAGGGAGGCTTGAAGAGGCTCTAGAAGGATTTTGGCAAAATCTCCCCAGAAAATTAAGCACTCACACCCTTTGGCTATGGGAGGTGGGGTTTAAATAGGAGAGCTTGGGTTGGCCACCATGGCTGGTCAGTGGGTGCAAGGGGTTGCTGAAGTAGAGGGTTGAGTATCACTAATGACCAATGGGGATGCGCCAACTTAGGGAGTTTAAATTTTGAGTTTTGGGCATGGGGTGGCTCTCAATTTTGAGGTTTTCTGGCCACTAGGTCAGCTGGCCAAGCCAGAGCTAGTGGCCAAAGGGGTCAGGTGAGCTAGGAGTAGGTTAATGATGATTAACTCTGAATTGTTAAGGCTGATGGCAAATAATCTTGGATTTAAAAAAATATGGGAAGAGATCCCCTAAATCAAAAGACTTTTTGTCCATGGCTTATATAAGGTGGGCTAGGTGGGTCTAGCCTAGTCTCTAGGGTCCAAATGTTGGCTGTGGTGGCTATGGTTTGATCAATTTGGTTAGATTTGTTACATGCATAACTTGGGTTCAAAATCATGTCATGGGCTTGAATCTGAGTTTGGGTTTGGCTAGACTTTGAATTTAGCTCAATTGATTGATCAAATTGGCTTGGATAAGTGTCATGAGCAGTTTGGAAAAGGAATTGAGTGATTTTTAATTAATTTGGAAGGTCAATTTGGTGGAATTTGAGCTTTTGGTCAAAATTGGGGGTTTTTGCTAAAGTTGGATTTGGGTGAGCTTTGAGTTCAAATTTGGGTCAATTGATTGTTCAAAATGATTTGGGGAAGNTGATTGTTCAAACTGATTTGGGGAAGTGTTATGAAGAATTTGGAATTCAAATTTGGGGAAATTGATTTGATCATGGAGTTCAATTTGGGGGAATTAAAGGTGTGGCTAAAATTGGGGATTTTGGATTGAGATTGAAATTAGACTTGAAAATGGGTTCAATTGGGCTTGGTTTTGGTTTCAATTGGGATTGGAAATAATGAATTTGAGTTAGGAATTGAAATTAGGGGAGATTGAAGTCAATTTGGTGGAAATTTAGAGTGAATTGGGGAATTTGGGCCTTTAAGGGCAATTTGGTGATTTTGGTCAAAATGGGTCAATTTGGGCCCAATTGAGTGGTTCAAATTGATTTTGGACATTTTAAGTGATTTTGGAGATTTTTGGAATTTTTGAAATTTTTTAGTATAAAGGGTATTTTGGTAATTTTGGAAGTTTTGGGGGGCATTTTGGGAATTTTGGAAAATTTGAGACATTTGTGCAATTTGAGTGATGGAATGGTTTAAAATGATTTTTGAAGAGATTTTGGAAATTTGGCTAATGTTGGGGAATTTTAGAAAATTTAGGGTTTAGGGGCAATTTGGTAATTTAGTGAAATTTGGGGCTAAGAAGGGTCAAAATAGATAATTTTGTAAAATTAGGATTGATTGAGGATGTTAATCATGAGGTCACCCAATTGAGTCGTAAGACCAATGGAACTCCCATTCTTGATCCTCCATATGCTGGTCTTAGCCAAACCCTACCTCAGGGCTAATGGTTTGGGGGACCATCCACATGAGTTTCCAATAGAGTAGGGGATCAAGTGAGGTATGTTTGGGTTAGGATTGAGGTTGTGAGTGTATATGCAAGTGTGTGTGTGTGTGTGCAAGAGTGCCCAAGACCACACCACCCAGGATTAATCCTAAGGTCAGACAGTCCTATGGGAAACCTCTCTTGAGCTCTCCCATATTGGTCCCACCTACTAAGTGCTAGAGGTTAGAACCAACATGTGAAAATTCAAGATGAGGAAAGAAGAGTTTGGAATTTCTATTATTGAGGGTACCATCACTAGTCTTCTAGGAAGTACGGTTAGATTATAGAATCATAAGGTAGAAAGACTGGATCTCAAACAAAAATGATCGAGCGAGCGACGCTGCTGATTTCATGATTGGTCGGTAAGTTGCAGGAGAAGGTGAGAGTTGGGAATGTTATTGTAGCAGCTTCAAAGAAAATTTTTGAGGGTTAGCATCGGCCATCAATTTGTAATTCTAGTGCGAACAATAAAAATTAACAAAGGTCGTTCTGTGGACTAGACACAACCTTTCTTATTTTAGTTTTCAAACTTAGTGTTTATTTGTGATAAAGAAATTGCAATTAACAAATTAAACAAACGCGAAGAGATGCAACAACTTGGCTTGATTTGGAGAAAAGCAAACCAAACCCGCAGGAAACAAAGAAAATGAGAAGTTTAGGACCCAGTGCAGGACTGAATTCACAATGCACAATGCCCAAGCATAATTAGTCCACCAACACATCTATTGGGATATGACTCCACACAAACAATAAAGTCCTAAAGGACTCTTATATCTCTCTATTTAAAGATGATTAAACAGATGGTCATGGAATCCAAAAGAGTTGTCTGTACTTGCCCAAGAAATAAATGAGCCAAGTACGTTAACAGAAGAAGGGTAATCTAGTCCATGAGAGATATGGACACATTACTAATGTATGAAGACAAAATTTTCTGATCATAACGGAGAGTATGGCAACTCCCCAACTGAGTCACCAGAAATTTTAGGCTGCTAAATTGAGGAAAAGATATCTGATTTAATATAATATAGTTTTAAAAAGAAATTGTTTAATTTTAAAAAATGCAAGACTGAACCGATCCCACATAGAAGATAGTTTAAATAAACGACTACAACACCGCAAGTAATGCACCTATCCAGAGGAATAGACACACAACTTGATAGTGATGCTCAATTAAATAAACTACAAAATTTATGACATTTGTTTGGTCTGTGAACCTTTATATTAACCAACAAGTTCCCCTAACTAATATGAAAGATTAGGTAGGGTTTATCNGAAAATGAGAAGTTTAGGACCCAGTGCAGGACTGAATTCACAATGCACAATGCCCAAGCATAATTAGTCCACTAACACACCTATTGGGATATGACTCCACACAAACAATAAAGTCCTAAAGGACTCCTGTATCTCTCTATTTAAAGATGATTAAACAGATGGTCATGGAATCCAAAAGACTTGTCTGTACTTGCCCAAGAAATAAATGAGCCAAGTACGTTAACAAAAGAAGGGTAATCTAGTCCATTAGAGACATGGACACATTACTGATGTATGAAGACAAAATTTTCTGATCATAACGGAGAGTATGGCTACTCCCCAAGTGAGTCACCAGAAATTTTAGGCTGCTAAATTGAGGAAAAGATATCTGATTTAATATAATATAGTTTTAAAAAGAAATTGTTTAATTTTAAAAAATGCAAGACTGAACCGATCCCACATAGAAGATAGTTTAAATAAACGACTACAACACCGCAAGTAATCCACCTATCTAGAGGAATAGACACACAACTTGATAGTGAGGCTCAATTAAATAAACTACAAAATTTATGACATTTGTTTGGTCTGCGAACCCTTATATTAACCAACAAGTTCCCCTAACTAATATGAAAGATTAGGTAGGGTTTATATTACCTGGGTTCTTAAAGCTCCCTATAGAGGCAAGCCCCTATAGTCAATTACATCTTAAATGACCGAAGTCACTTAAGAAAACTCTCAATTTAGATTAGAAAATATTGTCTCCAAAATTTCAAAGGACAGAACTTCTCAAAGGTCGAACAAAGAGGCGTGAAATCGGAAAAGCTCAAATCTGGAACATTTTATTTTGGAATCCAAAGGAAGAAGAACTAGGGGATGTCACGAATCTTGAGGAGAACCTCAGCAACTTCCCAAGCTATCCTAAGGATTAGCTTCAATTTTTGGGAGATATTATTGAATGTTTCATTTTATCAATTTTTTTTGTTAGGGCTTATATTCTTGTGAGACGCTCGCACAAATAGCCTGGAAGATATGATGACTTAGGTCAAAATGAACGACAAACTCGAAATCCTAAAACGAGATAGGACTTATGTTGCACAACATGATTTTGTAAAGACTTAAACATGAGTTGAGGATTTATGTTGCACTAGGCGGACAACCTCAAAATTCTATGGCTTGTTGTTCAACTCTATGGAAAGAGATTGTTGTTGTAGATCACTATTGTAGAAGGCTACCCACAGAGTTAGCTCTAAGCTCCTCGACAAAGTAGCAGTTCTAAACTCTAAGGTTTAAGGGTTTAAATGACAAGTTTAAGTTCAATCATGGGGGGGGAGGGGGGTTGAAGTTGATTAGAGTGACACAGATTAGGATCCCACGGTTCCCTCGTTCTGGTATCACTATTTTCTTTTAAATTTGTTTAGGTTAAATGAGTTGTTAGGCACATTTAAACCGGGGAGATCTCGTTAGCAACCATAGGTTACCTCATCCGAGGGACTCCCGTAGATTCAAAAGGGCATAAAATTTTGTAGAAAATTTAAATAAATTGCAAGGGTAGATGAAGGTGTAGCTATCAAACCCTAAGTCAAAATTTGGTGAGTCCCTAAGGGTTTTAATGGATGATTTTCTGAAAAAAAGTATAATAAGTTCAATTACCACTCAGAACATCCAAAAGGTTATAAAAGCGTCTGGGGAACAATCCCTAACAACTTTTAAATTCCTTTTGAAATGTTTCGAGTTTATTTGAACCTATTATATTGTTCAATCAATCATCCCAAATTTCAACTTTAATTTTAATGAGTTAATACACCTTATGCTCAGTGAAACTAATATTTTGATTATCCCGAGAGTAGGTTCCTCAATTAATTAGTTAATATTTTACTTAAAAGTTATGTAAGTGGATGCCCCTAGAATAAGCTTAAGCCATTAAGATTTTGTACGCACAACTACAGTTGGGCTCACAGTGCTTAAAGGTGTTAAATATCAATTATATTATATTTTCTAAACCCTCATTAAACAATTTTAAATTAAGCCTAGCTCATTATCAAGCCCTTAACAATTTTATGGGTGAATTTGCAATTATCAAAATTTTAATTTAAATGAGATATATTCTTATTAAAATGTCATGCTATATCCAATTGTGGGCTTAAAATAAGTGAATTATCATCTTCCTAGCCTAAGCCCATCACTTTAGAATCACCTAATTTTAATTAACTTTCAAATCTTGATAATTAAGCAAATTACAATTTTACCCTTATCATGAAAAGGTGGCAAATTGGCTTTTATTCATTATGTTTCAAACATCCAAAAGAATTCTTTAGGATCAAAATTACTCATTTCTTCCCTTAGTTAATCCTAAATTTTTATTATGGCACCAAAATCTAAAATTATCATTTTGCTCCTAGAGCTCTCCACTTCATAACTTATAAAATATAATTCAAATGATTTTGGAATTTTTAAAATACCCCATTCATGTGTCAATTAAACTATCAGAGGAGGAAAATGGGATTTTTCAAATTTTAATTTATTTTAAATAATTATTTTAACTTACCAAAATAGGATTTTCAATATTAATTTATTTAATTAATCAAAGTAAAATTTTTTATCATGGAAAATTATTGGAAGTTCACCTAGGTCAGAGAACCACTTGGACAAAAATTTAAAATTTTTCAAATTATATTTTAATTATTATAATTATTTATTTATTTTAATGATTTAATTAAATAGAAAATATTTTTTTATTACCAAAATTATTTTTTATATTTTTATTAAACTTCCCTAAGTCCAAAGAACTAAAAGAAACAAACTTTCCCCTTTTGTGATTTTTAATTTGTTTAATATAATTATTTTAATGGAAAATTAGAGAAAATACATTTTTAGCCTTTAAAAATTTATATTTAACTTAGAGGAAATTAGGAAAAATATTCTAATGAGTCCCAAGTGACCAGGAAGTAATTATGAACAATTTGGTGCATTTTCATATTTTTCGAATTTTAATGATTTATAATTATTTTTAATTCAAAAATAGGCTTAAAAATAAAGTATTTATTTAAAAATAAATTTTTTATCCTAAGTGCACATGATCACAAGAAACTCAAAAAATCACTTTTCATAATTTTCTTAATTATTTTTAATTTATTAAAATTACTTTAATACCAAAAATGCCATTTTATTTGGAAATCCATTTTAGTGCTTAAATTAAATCAAATAAATTTCAAATTTTTATAGTGAGTTAAAATAAGTATTTTTTATAGTGTGGAATTGATTTTGCAAATTTTGGAAATATATTAAATTTATTTTAAATTTTTATGAGTTTTTTAGGGATTATTAACTATAGTAATTTACATAAGTACTAAAATTTAATTTATAATTTTCTAGAAATCCTCTGACCATAAAGAGCTTACCAAAACAAGTCCCATGATTTTATGATTTATATTTTAGTTTATATAATTATATTAAGCAAAATAACCATCCAAACTTAGAAATTAGGGTTACATGTGTAGAAATGTTTTTTGACTTTGGAAAAATCACAAAATACCTCTAATTTCGTGAGAATTTGTAGTTTAAATTTTGCATTTTACATTATAGCCATAAGAATTTCCAACTCCCTGTGGGATCGATAATTAGAACTCCATTAGAGCCCTTTATTACTTGAGTGATACGTATACAACGCTATTATTACGGGTTTGGCAGTTTAAAGATTTTAAAATATAAAATTATTTTTCTAAAATTATTTTTATTCAAATTGAATTGCATATTTATTATTAGTGTTGTTGTGTGTGTTTTGTAATGTTGAAAAATATTTACAAAGGAGTTACACAACAAACCACACATCAAGTTTTTGGCGCCGTTGTTGGGGAGTAACGGTAAATTACTTTATAATTTAAAAAATTTAATTTAAACTAAAAAAATTATTGTAGTTTAATTTGAATATTTTCATATTTTAGTGTGTTTGCTTATTTTAATTACTTGTTGTGTTTGTTTATGCATAATTTAATATCCTAAAATTTAGAACCTAACAATTCGGAGTTAGTTAGAAAATTTTGGAAGCAAAAAAAAGAAATAGATAATTTTAGCAAAATGGCTTGTAATTTAAATAATTATGGAAATGAAAATGAACATCATCAGAGACCTTTAAGAGATTATGTTAATCCTACAACAGATGAAATTCATTTGAGTATACAAAACCCTGTTGTAGCTGACAATTCATTTGAGCTTAAATTTGTTATTATTCAAATGGTACAAAATAATCAGTTTGGGAGAACACCAACAGAAGATCCTAACTTACACCTTGCTAGTTTTCTAGAATTATGTACTACATTTAAATATGATGGAGTGTCGAATGATGTCATCAGACTTAGATTTTTTCCTTTTTCATTAAAAGAAAAAGCTAAGACGTGGTTAAACTCATTATCACCTAGATCTATCAAAACTTAGGGATACTTATTAAAAAAAAATTATCTACATATTTCCCATCATAAAAAACTGTTAAGCTTAGAAATAATATTACATCTTTTTTTCAGTTTTACGGGAAATCAATTTATGAAGCTTGAGAAAAATTTAAAGATCTCCTTAAAAAGTTTTCACACAATGTGTTACCAGATTGGCTAATAATTCATTTTTTTATAATAGATTGATTGGATCTCTTTCATCGATAATTGACGCTGATGCTGGTGGATCATTAATGTCAAAACCCTTCGATGAAGTGCATTCGTTAATTGAAGTGATGACTACGAATAATTTTCAATGACCCTTTGAAAGAGTAAATCTAAAAAGAGTACCTAGTACTCATGACTCTGATACAAAATCTATATTGTCTGCCCAAATAGTTTTTATATCAAAGAAGATAGATCAATATGGAATGAATTATTCTCAGACACCTCCCTGCTTGAGGAAAATTCACTGAGACAAATGATAGAATCTCAATATTCTTATGAAACTTTAAATGCAATAAATAATTGTTCTAAAAATCCTTATTTCAATTATTATAATCCTGGTTGGAAAAATCACCCAAATTTTAGTTGGTGCAACAATAACTCTAATTTTGCAAATTCGTAATGGGGGAACAATGTTGCGAACCCATTGGGAAACTCAAACAACCAAGAAAATCTAACTTATAAACATTATTACCCTCTAAGTTTCAATAGTAATTTGTAGAGTAAGGAGAAGAAATTGCAATGGAAGAATTAATATTGCAAATGGAAAATCAATTACAAAGTTAAGGAGCTGCAATTAGAAATATGAAAAATCAGTTGGGATGTGTTGTTATTGTACTTAGCAATAGTCCTCCAGGAACATTGCCTAGTAATGTTGAAGTAAATCCTAAAGATCAGAATAAATAGCAAATTAGGGCTATTCAACCAAGAATTGGAAAAGAATTATAAACAAAAGTTAAAAAAAAGTTGAAGTTGAAGTTGAGAAAGAAGGGGTGGAAAATAAAAAATCTTGTGAAGATTTTTATTTTGAGTCAGAATGTTCTATCAAACCAATAAAAATTTTCGTAGAAAGACCAACACCTCCATTTCCTCATAAATTGAAGCAGAAAAACAAAGATAACCAATTTTCAAAATTTTTGGAAATATTGAGAAAATTGACAATAAACATTCCTTTTGTTGAAACCCTAGAACAAATGCCAAGCTATGTAAATTTTATGAAGGATTTACTTAATAAGAAAAAGAAGTTTGTGGATAATGAGACTGTTTCACTCAGTGAAGAGTGTAGTGCTATAATTTAGAAAAAACTTCCTGAAATACTTAAGGATCTTGGTANTATATATACACACACACACACACACACACACACACACACACACACACACACACATATGTGATCGATGTCAGAGAGTAGGTAACATTTCAAAAAGAAATAAAATGTCTCTAAATTTTAATTTGGAAGTTAAAATTTTGATGCATGGCGATTGGATTTTATGGTACCATTTGTGCCTTCATTTGGAAATGAATATGTATTGATTGCAGTAAATTATGTGTCAAAATGAATTGAAGTAATCTCTTTACCTCGATGTGATTCTCGGAGTGTTTCAAAATTTTTAATCAAAAATATTTTTATAAGATATGGAATGCCGAGAATAATCATTACTGATGGAGGATCTCATTTTAGGAATGCAAGAATTGCAGGGTTGGTGAAAAAATAAAATATTATGCATAGGATTGCAATTGCTTATCATCCCCAGACTAGTGGTCTAGCAGAAGTATCTAATTGTGAAATCAAATAAATTTTGGAAAAAATTGTGAATCCTAATAAAATGGATTGGTCTACTATATTAGATATTGCATTATAGGCTGACATGACAGCTTATAAGACACTTATAGGAATGTTCTCGTATAGATTAATTTTTGGGAAGACTTGTTATTTACCAGCAGAATTGGAGCATAAAGCCTATTGGGCTATTAAGGAGTTCAATTTCAATTTAAAAGATGGTGGTGAGAAAAAAATATTGCAACTGGATGAGCTTGAAAAAATTAGAAATGAATCTTATGATAATGCTAAAATTTATAAAGAGAAAATGAAAGAATGACATGATCAGAAGATGATAAAAAAGGAATTTGAGCATGGACAGGAAGTTTTTCACACAATATAAAATTGAAATTATTTCCTGAAAACTTAAGTCTAGATGGATAGGATCATCCACAATTGAAAAAATATATCTCTATGGAGCTGTTAATATTGAAGATCCCAAGATTAAAAAGATATTTAAAGTGAACGAGGACAGACTAAAATCATATTTTGATGGTCAAATGCCAATTTTTAAAGAGACTATAATGTTGGGTCACCAAGAGTAAAAACTGAGAATGTCGGGCTTACGACATTAAACCACACGCTTTGTCGGATACAACCCATATTTATCGTTGTTCATTTTGCTTATTTGTTTTTGTTTGGAGTGTTATATATATATATATATTCATAGTTTTATGGATTTTGTGTACTTCAGAAACTTGAAATTGAGAAAATATTTAATAATATCTTTATTTACCCATTTTTATGGAATATTTGAGAATTAATTGGATTTAAAACGAAATGGTGCGAATTTTGGAACTAGCGTCTGAGGCGTCATTTTCCAGAGAGCTGGCGCCTAAAGTGCCGCGACGACCGGAACGACTTAAGATGCTTTAAAAGGCGGTTTTTGATAGTTTGGCTTACCGCTCTATGAAAACCACTAGATATCAAATTTTCAATCGGAGGATGTTCGTCAGTTTCGATGCGTAGAAGTTATCCGATCGAGTTCTTATGAAGAAGAGGCTAATCAAGGAAAGGGGATTTATTAATCGAGGATTTAATACACCAAATACTTGAGTGGAGGAGATTATTGCCTAGAGATGCTGGGAAGTGCTTTGTTATACCATTGTCGCCTTAATTGTCCCTGTGGTGAAAGAATTTTGCTCCAAAATTCATGGAATCAACCAAGGAGTTGTCTACATTTGAGGTAGGTGTGTACAATTCATGCCTTTAAGAATAAACGATTTGTTTATGATTGAGATATGTTTATGATTGAAAGTGTCTCTATTTGTCATTATGAAAATTTTGTCCCCTATAAGAGAAAATATTAACGAACTTTATCAATTTCTGACTGATGAAGATGCAAATTAGGAGACCAGAGATAATGGAAATGTAAGTTTTTCTTCATCATTATTGAATATTACATCTAAGGTGTGGCATTTCATTATTACATCAAAAATACTTCCTACCATGAAAATCAGTAAGGTGACCAAGGAGAGTGCTATTTTGAATTACTGTATTCAAACTGGAAGACTTGTTCATGTGGGTGCAATAATAATGAAATCTATTTTGGGATCTACTACTACACTGGGACATCCATCTAATACCTTCTTACTGTGCAGTCAATCACAAGTGCCTTATGAAAGTTAGGAAAAAGTGTTTCTTTCCTGGAAGCCTATGGACCCAGAAGTTTATTGCAACTGCATAGGAGTGGGAGATGAGAATGATATGAATATAAAGATGGATCAATCATCCCAGAATTAATGACCTATTCAACCTTACTTCAGTTCAAATGCACTTTTGAAAAGGATCAAGGAGATAGAAAAAGAGGTATAAAACCTTATGCATTTAGGGCTGTAAACGAGCTGAGCCTGAGCGAGCTCAGGTTTGGCTCATGTTCGGCTCGTTCGATAATGGCTCGTGTTCGAAATCGGCTCGTGTTCGAAATGGCTCTTGAAGGGTGTGTTCGTGTTCGGCTCGAATAATATTTTTTGGCTCGAGTTCGGCTCGAAAATGGAGGAATCGGGAGAGGAAGATATCGAGGAAGAGGAAGAGGAAGATGAAGAACAAACCCTAAGCTCTCGCCGCCTAGACCCTTTTTTGATTTTGAGAGGAGAGGGAGATACCTCGAAAGAGAAGGGAGAACCCTAAGCTCTCGTGGCCGAACGCCTGTCGCCTCTCGCTCGCGGCTGAACGCCTTTCGCCTCTTGCGGCAGAACACCTTTCGCGNATTTTATTGTGCCAAATAAGAGCGATCATATTCTTTACCCACTGTCAAGTGTATAAAGAACATTGAGTAATTAAGAGTTTGGTCCTTAATGCTGTTGTTAGGTTGGGAGGATTCCGGCTCTCACTCCAGAGCTCACACTTCTCCCTCACCTGAGGGCTAACCACCTCGCATTAGTTTCAAATCAACTGGACTAAATTGGGGATTTTAATTTATCACCTTAAAATCTCCAACTCTGTGTCCAACAAAGTATATTTTACTATTTATTTGCACTCAACCTCATAGATTTTATTCTCACCCATGGAATTGAATGTGACCCTCACCATGTTGTAGAAATCATAGCCCTTTCAGATCATATGCCTCTTAACATATTTTAACATTTTAATTGGCCAGATCGAAAAGTAAATGAAGATCAGAGTTTGAATCATCCAAAGTCATTGACATTTAAAACCTTATAAAATAAAATCAAATCTTCACAAAACCATGTCTCAGAGTGAGGAGAAAGATAAAGAGGAATACTCAGAATTCATGAGAAGGAAACAATAAAACATGAATTTCATATATAAAAATAAGTTTACAAAATAAAGAAATAAAAGACACAACTTATCTCACACTCCTCAAATAAATCCCTAGAAGTTTTCTTTAGGCACTTTCTCTCTTTACAAGCACTCTCAATTCTCTCTTAAAAATGAAATGAAGAAGAAATGTCTCACTTTCCCTCACCTCTTACAACCCTAGAAGAAAATCTCCGATTCTCTTACTCTATCTCATGCCTCAAGTCTTCTTCTCTCTCACGCCACCCACCAAAACTCTCTCTCACTTTTTAATTAGAGGCTACCTCCTTTCAAAAAGAAATCAAAATTCCCTCCCAAATTCTCTCCACAATTCACACCTTTTGAATCCCAAAAGACATGTCCATTTATTTAAGAGATATATCCCTTCATTAAAGAGCCTTCTAAAGTGTCTAGATGCATTGAATCACTCCATGGGGCGTTTGAAACATCTGGAGCCTTCAAAATCCACTCAAAATTCATCCTGAACTGCCTTAATCCATCAAGCATCATCTCTGAAGTTTTTGGCACCTATTATAGCGTCTCAAGCGCCAATTTACTTAAGTCCACGCTGTTCTGGGTTCTGGCGCCTTAAGCGTCGCTTCTCTGTATAATGAACTCTCTGAAGCTAGTTCTGGCGCCTCTAGAGCTAGCTCTCTGTAAGTTGGCTTCTCTGGCGCCAGAATCACAAAGTTAGCTATTTTGGCTCCAAATTTCCTCCTTTTTTGCTACTTTTGCTCCAAATGCCTCAAATTGATATACCTCCAAAATAGACATGAAAATATCATTCTTTAAAGTGCAATATCACCAAAAAATAAGCATAAAATGTATACTTAAAATAATATATTATTTTGGTGTATTAAAATCCCCCAAACTTAAATGTTACTTATCCTCAAGTGACTCTTTTACTACATAAAAATATGACTCAGGATAAAGATTAACTTATAAACTTCTATAATTTAATTAAATAAATAAAGTAGTATAATTTAAGAAATCTTTTAATAATAGATTAAAACTATAAGTATAAGATTACTTAGTAATCAAATCTAAGATTTCTAAATCTCTATTCATTTTAAGAAAAAATGTAATTTGTTTAATGAAGGATATCTAGAATATCTATATTAAAAAGAATTTCATGAAAACTTTACTATTAAGGGTGCTAGTACTCAAATACAAGTTTATAAAATGCAATAAAGCATTTTCCTAAAGTTAATTCAAGTGAAGCTAATTTTTTATTAGACATCTCCTCAAGCGTCTCCTCACATTTTTTTTCTTTAGGATTTTTTCAATCATTTCTTTTCTTATCTTTCTCAAATGAGGATTACTATATCTGGATAGCCTTTAATAATTTTGAACTTCACTATCCTCTTCTTAAAGTTAAAACTTTTTACCTTTCTTCACTTTATAAATTCATATTAATTTTGATGATTTTTCATAAAGTCTCATTATTTTCTTCTTACATGAAATTGTAAGATTCTTAATACTTCAAAAATATNAGTTAAAACTTTTTACCTTTCTTCACTTTATAAATTCATATTAGTTTTGATGATTTTTCATAAAGTCTCATTATTTTCTACTTACATGAAATTGTAAGATTCTTAATACTTCAAAAATAAAATTTCCTTTACTTTAAATAGAAAAACATAATCTTTTCCTTTCATACCAAATATCTTTAACTTTAGAATTAACATTTGTTATTAAAAACTTTTACCTAAATTCAACATAATATTTACAAACATAAATATAGTCATTTAAAGTTAAACTCTAATATCCAAGGTAATGCTAAATTAATTTTAAAAATATAGTTAATTGAAGACAAATAAAATTTGGTTTAATTCTTTTTAAAATATTCCACCAAACTTAAATTTTAAGTAATTAAAAATGTATATTACAAAAGTTTTATAGGTGAAAGAAAACAATAAATGCATAAAAATAAAACTAACCTATAGAGGATTTTTGAATATGAAACTGGGCTCTGGTATACTGCAGATGCTAACTTTAAAAATACAGGCTTTAAAACATCAAATGAAACACAATATATTTCAAAGGATTTACTAAGAATTAAAAATATAAACAGAAATTGAAAATAACTAAAAAAAAGCAGAAAAATAAAAATCTACAATCACTATTACAATTAAGTTTACAATACAACATTAAATGAAAGTTCCTATTACAACATTTTAAAAGAAAACAAATAATCAAACAATCAAAATAAAAAACTAACATAACAAACTCCTAAAACTTCAGTCATCATCCTCATCCTCCTCTTCCTCCTCATCTTCTTCTTCTTCTTCTTCCTCTTCAACATGATCCAACACATAAGGAGTAAAACTAGGGCAAGTTGGAAATTCCACATTATAATCACCCCTTAGATATCTAATCATGGACTCCTGATATACTATATCATATTGAACTCTCCTTTGCTGATATTTAGCTTTATATGCATTCCTTGCTTCTAACCCTCAAATCATATTTTGCATATTTACAATATCTATTTGTTATATCAGAAGCTGGTCCATGATGTTCTCAAGTGAAGCAGAGCTGAAAGTAGATGGCCTTGCAGCAGATGTTGAGGGTCTATCACTACCTCCACTCTTGGATCCAACAAATGATTTAAATCTTTGGACTGTGTGTTTCCTAATTGGTTTTGTGGCTGTAGATTTACTTCATTTCTATCAAACTCTACTCCTAATTGTTCACATAAAGTAAAAATTAGGGCAGAGTATCCCAAACCACTAGTTGTAGCACTCCTGGCTATACTCTGAGCATTATGTACTGAAAGAGCACCAATATCTACTGCCTTCATTTGTTACATGCAGAAATTTAGCACAGGTCTTTCCTTTGTTACTCCGCTTAGATGATTTGTTGGAAGCAACTTTGCAGAGATGAAGTAATATCATACATTTGATTGAAAAGTCATCATGGAAGTGGATAAATTAACTTTCTTGTTGTTTTTAATTTTTCATTCTCCCCTTCCATCAGTCAGAAAAGCAATTACTTCATCCAAAGATGAGTCGGTCATCACGAATGCAACATATTCACAATGGAATTCATTTCTCAATCCATAAAATGCATTGATCCTCATTCTAGAAATTTAACTTGCTTACCTCTCATGAAGATGTGATCAACTGAAGTAAATAACAAGTTGAAATAGAACTCTCGGATTATTAGAACAATAGCTGCTGCAATGAAGTAGCAGAATCTCTCCCAATTTTTAGCGACGATCAACCTCTAGATCTCGTCACCTGAGTTAGCAAATGCTCGCTCCTGAAACAACTTCCTCGAGTCTATTTGAGTGTTGTAACTATGATGGGCTATATAATTCGTAGGCTTTCCCCTCTTCACTTACAAAATCATAAATCTAACTCTACAAGTAAGATTATTTGGTAAGAAACTTTTCACCATGTTGGTTTTCTTTAAACTTCTTCAACAAATTCCCAAATTTTAGATTTCCCATAATATAGGATAAATCTACACTAAAAAATTTCTAAGTTAAAGTGAAGCTCCTACCAAGAGAAGATGAAATCTAAGATCTTTAGTCTTTGAAATATTCTCAAATCCACCCAATTTCAAGCCCTAAGTTGAGGTTTAGAGGTAAGAGACGACCCAAGTAGTAAAAATTGAGTTTTATTGGGCTATTTCACAGTTTTAACCTAACCTGGCGTTTTCGGGAATCTGGCGCCTCAGGCGCCAACACCAAAATTTTTTCAGATTTCATTTTTTTGTGAAAATCTACTACGTACCGCATTACATCACCCTCTAAATAATTTAATTAAACACTTATACTCATAATTGAATAATTTTTTAACACAAAACTTTCACAAACAATACAAAACTCACATTTATATATAAAATCCACATTATTCCAAACTGATAGTTTTTAAGCTAACAAATCTCATTCAATATCAAAAGCAAACAAAAAATCTTAACACTAAAAACTAAGTATCAAAATACTCAACAACAGACGCAAATAAAGTCCAACAATGAAAGTAAATGCAATCCAACATAACACAATAAAACAAGTAAACGATACTAAATACGCATTCCATGCATAAAGTAAGTTCAAACATCTTCTTTGCTCTCGTTCTCTTGGATGTTTCCCATGGATTGGTAGTGCATGTACAAGTTGTAAAAAGTCGGTAAGGGAATTGGTCCGTCGAATCTTCCTCGATCCAAGCATGTTTCTTGAACATGCGCTCCAAATCATCTTCAATACGTCCAGTGTGTTCAAAATGTTTCTTTATCCTCCGATCTAGATGATCCAACATTTCAGAAATATCCCCAATTGAATGCATATAGGGTTGTCAATTTGGCTCGTTGTTCNGGAGTGTTATATATATATATATATATATATATATATATATATATATATTCATAGTTTTATGGATTTCGTGTACTTCAGAAACTTGAAATTGAGAAAATATTAAATAACATCTTTATTTACCCATTTTTATGGTATATTTGAGAATTAATTGGATTTAAAACGAAATGGTGTGAATTTTGGAACTAGCGTCTGAAGCGTCATTTTTCAGAGAGCTGACGCCTGAAGCGCCGCGACGACCGGAACGACTTAAGATGCTTTAAAAGGCGATTTTTGATAGTTTGGCTTCCCGCTCTACGAAAACCACTAGATATCAAATTTTCAATCGGAGGATGTTCGTCAGTTTCGATGCGCAGAAGTTATCTGATCGAGTTCTTATGAAGAAGAGGCTAATCAAGGAAAGGGGATTTGTTAATCGAGGTTTTAATACACCAAATACTCGAGTGGAGGAGATTATTGCCTAGAGATGCTGAGAAGTGCTTTGCTATACCATTTCCGCCTTAATTGTCCCTGTGGTGAAAGAATTTTGCGCCAAAGTTCATGGAATCAACCAAGGAGTTGTCTACATTTGAGGAAGGTGTGTACAATTCATGCCTTTAAGAATAAACGATCTGTTTATGATTGAGATATGTTTATGATTGAACGTGTCTCTATTTGTCATTATGAAAAGTTTGCCCCCTATAAGAGAAAATATTAACGAACTTTATCAATTTATGACTGATGAAGATGCAAATTGGGAGACCAGAGATAATGGAAATGTAAGTTTTTCTTCATCATTATTGAATCCCACATCTAAGGTGTGGCATTTCATTATTACATCAAAACTACTTCCTACCATGAAAATCAGTAAGGTGACTAAGGAGAGTGCTATTTTCAATTACTGTATTCAAACTGGAAGACTTGTTGATGTGGGTGCAATAATAATGAAATCTATTTTGGGATCTACTACTGCACTGGGACATCCATCTAATACCATCTTACTGTGTAGTCAATCACAAGTGTCTTATGAAAGTTAGGAAAAAGTGTTTCTTCCCTGGAAGCCTATGGACCCAGAAGTTTATTGCAACTGCATAGGAGTGGGAGATGAGAATGATATGAATATAAAGATGGATCAATCATCCCAGAATTAATGACCTATTCAACCTTACTTCAGTTCAAATGCACTTTTGAAAAGGATCAAGAAGATAGAAAAAGCGGTATAAAACCTTATGCATTTAGGGCTGTAAACGAGCTGAGCCCGAGCGAGCTCAGGGTCGGCTCATGTTTGGCTCGTTCGATACTGGCTTGTGTTCGAAATCGGCTCGTGTTCAAAATGGCTCGTGAAGGGTGTGTTCGTGTTCGGCTCGAATAATATTTTTTTGGCTCGAGTTTGGCTCAAAAATGGAGGAATCGAGAGAGGAAGATATCGAGGAAGAGGAAGAGGAAGAGGAAGAACAAACCCTAAGCTCTTGCCGCCTAGACCCTTTGGTGATTTTGAGAGGAGAGGGATATACCTCGGAAGAGGAGGGAGAACCCTAAGCTCTCGTGGCCGAACGCCTGTCGCCTCTCGCTCGCGGCCGAACGCCTTTCGCCTCTCGCGGCAGAACACCTTTCGCTATTGAGAGGAAGGAGTTGAGAGGAAGGAGCTGAGTCGGAAGAGGAGGCAGCCGAACCCGATAATTGCTGTCGTGGAGGTAGNAATAAATAATTATAATAATTAAAATATAATTTGAAAAATTATAAAATTTTGTCCAAGTGGTTCTCTGACCTAGGTGAACTTCCAATAATTTCCCATGACCAAAAATTTTACTTTGATTAATTAAATAAATTAATATTGAAAATCTTATTTTGGTAAGTTAAAATAATTATTTAAAATAAATTAAAATTTGAAAAATCACATTTTTCTCCTCTGATAGTTTAATTGACACATGAATGGGGTATTCTAAAAATTCCAAAATCATTTGAATTATATTTGATAAGTTATGAAGTGGAGAGCCCTAGGAGCAAAATGATAATTTTAGATTTTGGTGCCATAATAAAAATTTAGGATCAACTAAGGGAAAAAATGAGTAATTTTGATCCTAAAGAATTCTTTTGGATGTTTGAAACATAATGGATAAAAACCAATTTGGCATCTTTTCATGATAAGGGTAAAATTGTAATTTGCTTAATTATCAAGATTTGAAAGTTAATTAAAATTAGGTGATTCTAAAGTGATGGGCTTAGGCTAGGAAGATGATAATTCACTTATTTTAAGCCCACAATTGGATATAGCATGACATTTTAATAAGAATATATCTCATTTAAATTAAAATTTTGATAATTGCAAATTCACCCATAAAATTGTTAAGGGCTTGGTAGAGAGCTAGCCTTAATTAAAAATTGTTTAATGAGGGTTTAGAAAAGATAATATAATTGATATTTAACACCTTTAAGCACTGCGAGCCCAACTGTAGTTGTGCGTACAAAATCTTTAATGACTTAAACTTATTCTAGGGGTATCCACTTACATAACTTTTAAGTAAAATATTAACTAATTAATTGAGTAACCTACTCTCGGGATAATCAAAATATTAGTTTCACTGAGCATAAGGTGTATTAACTCATTAAAATTAAAGTTGAAATTTGGGATGATTGATTGAACAATATAATAGGTTCAAATAAACTCGAAACATTTCAAAAGGAATTTAAAAGTTGTTAGGGATTGTTCTCCAGACGCTTTTATAACCTTTTGGATGTTCTGAGTGATAATTGAACTTATTATACTTTTTTCAGAAAATCATCCATTAAAACCTTTAGGGACTCACCAAATTTTGACTTAGGGTTTGATAGCTACACCTTCATCTACCCTTGCAATTTATTTAAATTTCCTACAAAATTTTATGCCCTTTTGAATCTACGGGAGTCCCTCGGATGAGGTAACCTATGGTTGCTAATGAGATCTCCCCGGTTTAAATGTGTCTAACAACTCATTTAACCTAAACAAATTTAAAAGAAAATAGTGATACCAAAACGAGGGAACCGTGGGATCCTAATCGGTGTCACTCTAATCAACTTCAACCCCCCCTGATTGAACTTAAACTTGTCATTTAAACCCTTAAACCTTAGACTTTAGGACTGCTACTTTGTCGAGGAGCTTAGAGCTAACTCTGTGGGTAGCCTTCTACAATAGTGATCTACAACAACAATCTCTTTCCCTAAAATTGAACTACAAGCCATAGGATTTTGAGGTTGTCCGCCTAGTGCAACATAAATCCTCAACTCATGTTTAAGTCTTTGCACAATCATGTTGTGCAACATAAGTCCTATCTCGTTTTAGGATTTTGAGTTTGTCGTTCGTTTCGACATAAGTCCTCATATCTTCCAGGCTATTTGTGCGAGCTTCTCACAAGAATATAAGCCCTAACAAAAAAAAATTGATAGGATGAAAAATTCAATAATATCTCCCAAAAATTGAAGCTAATCCTTAGGATAGCTTGGGAAGTTGCTGAGGTTCTCCTCAAGATCCGTGACATCCCCTACTTCTTCTTCCTTTGGATTCCAAAATAAAATGTTTCAGATTTGAGCTTTTCCGATTTCACGCCTCTTTGTTTNACAAATAAGCAAAATGAACAACGATAAATATGGGTTGTATCCGACAAAGCGTGTGGTTTAATGTCGTAAGCCTGACATTCTCAGTTTTTACTATTGGTGACCCAACATTATAGTCTCTTTCAAAATTGGCATTTGACCATCAAAATATGGTTTTAGTCTGTCCCCGTTCACTTTAAATATCTTTTTAATCTTGGGATCTTCAATATTAACAGCTCCATAGAGATATACTTTTTCAATTGTGGATGATCCTATCCACCTAGACTTAAGTTTTTTAGGAAATAATTTCAATTTTATATTGTGTAAAAAACTTCCTGTCCAGGCTCAAATTCCTGTTTTATTATCTTCTGATCATGTCATTCTTTCATTTTCTCTTTATAAATTTTAGCATTATCATAAGATTCATTTCTAATTTTTTCAAGCTCATTCAGTTGCAATAATGTTTTCTCACCACCATCTTTTAAATTGAAATTGAACTCCTTAATAGCCCAATATGCTTTATGCTCCAATTCTGCTGGTAAATAACAAGTCTTCCCAAAAATTAATCTATACGAGAACATTCCTATAGGTGCCTTATAAGCTGTCATGTCAGCCTATAATGCAATATCTAATATAGCAGACCAATCCATTTTATTAGGATTCACAGTTTTTTCTAAAATTTATTTGATTTCACAATTAGATACTTCTGCTAGACCACTAGTCTGGGAATGATAAGCAGTTGCAATCCTATGCATAATATTTTATTTTTTCACCAACCTTACAATTCTTGCATTCCTAAAATGAGATCCTCCATCAATAATGATTATTCTCGGCATTCCATATCTTATAAAAATATTTTTGATTAAAAATTTTGAAACACTCCGAGAATCACATCGAGGTAAGGCGATTACTTCAATTCATTTTGACACATAATCTACTACAATCAATACATATACATTTCCAAATGAAGGCACAAATGATACCATAAAATCCAATCGCCATGCATCAAAATTTCAACTTCCAAATTAAAATTTAGAGGCATTTTATTTCTTTTTGAAATGTTACCTACTCTCTGACACCGATCACATATGTGTATGTGTGTGTGTGTGTGTGTGTGTGTGTGTGTGTGTGTGTGTGTATTAACATCTCTAAATAGAGTTAGTCAATAAAATCTCGATTGTTAAATTTTGTGAACAGTTCTATCATTCCCAAAATGACCTCAAAATTCAGAATCATGACATTTTTGGGTGATTTCTTGAATTTCTTTATAAGACTTGCTTGTACAAATATGGGTCATCCCAAAAGTAAAATTTTATATCGCGGATAAACTTCTTTTCTTCTTGTTTTGTTAGTTCATATGGTAAAATACCACTAACAATATAGTTCACAATATGCACATACTACTGTATTTTCCATCCTTTAACAACATAAAGTTATTCATCAGAAAAGTTTTGTTAATTTCATTTTCCAAATCAAAATTTTCTTCCTATTCCGGCCGACATAGATGATCAACTATTTGATTATTAGTTCATGTTTTATCGACTACCACAAAATCATATTCTTCCATTAGAAGTACCCATCTAGTTAATCTTGGTTTCATATCCTTCTTTTGAATCAGATAGTTAATAGCTGAGTGGTCTGTATATACAACACATTTAGACCAATTAGATATGACCTAAACTTATTAAAAACAAAAATAATGGCTAATTACTCTCTTTTAATAGTGGTGTAATTAATTTGAGTATCATTAAGAGTCTTACTAGCATAGTATATAACTTTAAAACTCTTGTCATATCTTTGCCCTAAGACAGCTCTAATTGCATAATCACTTGCATCACACATTAGTTCAAAAGGTTTCTCCCAATCAGGTGAAACAATTATAGGAGTAATGATCAATTTTTCCTTCAATGTTTCAAAGGTTTTAAGACACTTTTGATTGAAATCAAATTTTGTATCTTTTTTCAGAACTTGACATAAAGACTTCGTAATATTTTAAAAATATTTAATATATCACCTGTAAAATTCATCATGCCCTAAAAAACTCCTAACTCCTCTTACAGTAGTAGGTGGGGGTAGGTTATATATAACTTGTATTTTTGTCGGATCTACTTCCATGTCATTTTCTGAAATTTTATGCCCAAGTAAAATTCCTCATGCAACCATGAATTAACATTTTTTCCAGTTTAACACTAGATTATTCTTTTCACATCATTCTAGAACTTTCTCTAAATGATTTAGAGATGTTTCAAATGAAGTTCCAAACACAGAAAAATCATCCATAAAGACTTCGATCCTTTTTTCAATTAAATCAATGAAAATTGACATCATACATCTTTCAAATGTTGTAGGTGTGTTACATAATCCAAAAGGCATTTGCCAAAAAGCAAAAGTGTCATATGGACTAGTAAACATGGTTTTCTCTTGATCCTCTAGAGCAATAGATATTTGATGATAGCCGGTATATCCATCTAAAAAGCAAAAATATCTGTGCTCAACCAGTCTATCCAACATTTAGTCCAGAAAGGGAAAAAGGAAAGTGGTCTTTCCTAGTGGCAGAATTTAATTTTCAATAATCTATGCATATTTTCCATCAAGTGACTTATCTTGTTGATATTAATTCATTATTCTTATTAGTAACTATAGTCACACCTCCTTTCTTTGTAACATAGTGAATTTGTCTCACCCAATCACTGTCTGAAATAAGATATATTATTCCAGCATCTAACCATTTTAAAATCTCTTTCTTGACAACTTCTTTCATCATAGGGTTCAATCTCCTTTGAGGATCAAATCTTGGTTCATGATGTTCTTCTAATAAAATTCAATGCAGACAAATTAAATGATTGATTCCTTTAATATCAGTTAATGTCCATCCAAAGGCTTTCTTATATTTTCTTAAAGTTGTTTACAACTTTTATTCTTGCATATCAGTTATGTATGAGGATACAATAACAGGTAATGTGGATAAATCTTCTAAATGTGCATACTTCAAATGTGTAGGAAATGTTTTCATTTCTTGTTCAAGAGGTTTCTCAATAGATGAAATCAAATTTTTATTATTATATGTAGGATCTAACATTTCAAATTGTTCCTGAACATAATCCAATTCTTCATTACTCACTTCCATAGATTCCTCTTGAATTTTATCCTCATCTTCAGATTTCAAATATTCTTTTTAAGATTTCTTTTCAAATGTCTTCGTGAAATATTCATGGCTTAAATAATCGTTAACATCCATTTTGAAGCATTCAATAGCTCTTTCTTTTGCAGGGTATCTTATTGATTTTGCAATATTAATCGTAACATCTTGATCAATAACTCTCATAGTTAGTTCTCCTTTCTGAACATCTATCAAAGCTCTTCCAGTAGAAAGAAATGGTCTTCCTAAAATGATAGGAATTTCCTTATCTTCCTCCATATCTAATACAATAAAATCCATATGAAAGATAAATTTATTAGCCTTTACCAAAACATCTTCTATAACTCTTTTAAGGTAGATAATCGAACGATCAACTAACTGAAGATTTATAGTTGTAGGTGAATTGTCTCTGAAACCCAACCTTTGGAAAATTGATAGAGGCATCAAATTAATACTAGCTCCCAAATCATATAAAGCTTTTCTAAAACATCTTTCGCCAATAGCACAAGGAATAGTAAAACTACCAAGATCTTTAAGTATTTCAGGAAGTTTTTTCTAAATTATAGCACTACACTCTTCACTGAGTGCAACAGTCTCATTATCCACAAACTTCCTTTTCTTATTAAGTAAATCCTTCATAAAATTTACATAGCTTGACATTTGTTCTAGGGTTTCAACAAAAGGAATGTTTATTGTCAATTTTCTCAATATTTCCAAAAATTTTGAAAATTGGTTATCTTTGTTTTTCTGCTTCAATTTTAGAGGAAATGGAGGTGTTGGTCTTTCTTCAAAAATTTTTATTGGTTTGATAGGACATTCTGACTCAAAATAAAAATCTTCACAAGATTTTTTATTTTCCACCCCTTCTTTCTCAACTTCAACTTCAACTTTTTTTTAACTTTTGTTTCTAATTCTTTTCCACTTCTTGGTTGAATAGCCTTAATTTGTTATTTGTTTTGATCTTTAGGATTTACTTCAACATTACTAGGCAATGTTCCTGGAGGACTATTGCTAAGTACAGTAGCAACACATCCCAACTGATTTTCCATATTTCTAATTGCAGCTCTTTGACTTTGTAATTGACTTTCCATTTGCAATATTAATTCTTCCATTGCAATTTCTTCTTCTTACTCTACAAATTACTATTGAAACCTAGAGGGTAATAAGGTTTATAAGTTGGATTTTCTTGGTTGTTGGAGTTTCCCAATGGGTTCGCAACATTGTTCCCCCATTGTGAATTTGCAAAATTAGAGTTATTGTTACTCCAACTAAAATTTGGGTGATTTTTCCAATCAGGATTATAATAATTGAAATAAGGATTTTTAGAACAATTATTTATTGCATTTAAAGTTTCATAAGAATATTGAGATTCTATCATTTGTCTCAGTGAATTTTCCTCAAGCACGGGAGGTGTCTGAGAATAATTCATTTCATATTGATCTATCTTCTTCGATATAAAAACTATTTGGGCAGCCAATATAGATTTTGTATCAGAATCATGAATACTAGGTACTCTTTTTGGATTTACCCTTTTAAAGGGTCATTGAAAATTATTCGTAGTCATCACTTCAATTAACGAATGCGCTTCATCGAATGGTTTTGACATTAATGATCCACCAGCAGCAGCGTTAATTATCGATCAAAGAGATCCAATCAATCCATTATAAAAAATTGAATTATTAGCCAATCTGGTAACACATTGTGTGAAAATTTTTTAAGGAGATCTTTAAATTTTTCTCAAGCTTCATAAATTGATTCCCCGTAAAATTGAAAAAAAGATGTAATATTATTTCTAAGCTTAACAGTTTTTTATGATGAGAAATATTTAGATAAAATTTTTTTTGATAAGTATCCCCAAGTTTTGATAGATCTAGGTGCTAATGAGTTTAACCACATCTTAGCTTTATCCTTTAATGAAAAAGGAAAAAATCTAAGTCTGATGACATCATTCGACACTCCATCATATTTAAATGTAGTACATAATTCTAGAAAACTAGCAAGGTGTAAGTTAGGATCTTCTGTTGGTGTTCTCCCAAACTGATTATTTTATATCATTTGAATAATAACAGATTTAAGCTCAAATGAATTGACAGCTAGAACAGGGTTTTGTATACTCAAATGAATTTCATCTGTTATAGGATTAACATAATCTCTTAAAGGTCTCTGATGATGTTCATTTTCATTTACAGAATGATTTAAATTACAAGCCATTTTGCTAAAATTATCTATTTCTTTTTTTTGCTTTCAAAATTTTCTAACTAATTTCGAATTGTTAGGTTCTAAATTTTAGGATATTAAATTATGCATAAACAAACACAACAAGTAATTAAAATAAGCAAACACACTAAAATATGAAAATATTCAAATTAAACTACAATAAGTTTTTTAGTTTAAATAAATTTTTTTAAATTATAAAGTAATTTACCGTTACTCCCCAACAACGACGCCAAAAACTTGATGCGTGGTTTGTTGTGTCTCTTTTGTAAATATTTTTCAACATTACAAAACACACACAACAACACTAATAATAAATATGCAATTCAATTCGAATAAAAATAATTTTAGTAAAAATAATTTTATATTTTAAAATCTTTAAACTGCCAAACCCGTAATAATAACGCATGNAATTATGAAACTTAGTTTTTTGAGTTCTCTGATATTAGGGGTATTTAATAAAAATAAAAATGTATTTAAATNTAATAATAAAAATTTGATTTCATCTATTGAGAAACCTCTTGAACAAGAAATGAAAACATTTCCTACACATTTAAAGTATGCATATTTAGAAGATTTTTCCACATTACTTGTTATTGTATCCTCATAATTAACTGATATGCAAGAATAAAAGTTGTTAACAACTTTAAGAAGATATAAGAAAGCCTTTGGATGGACATTAACTGATATTAAAGGAATCAATCATTTAATTTGTATGCATTGAATTTTATTGGAAGAACATCATGAACCAAGATTTGATCCTCAAAAGAGATTGAACCCTATGATGAAAGAAGTTGTTAAGAAAGAGATTTTAAAATGGTTAGATGTTGGAATAATATATCCTATTTCAGACAGTGATTGGGTGAGACAAATTCACTGTGTTACAAAGAAAGGAGGTGTGACTATAGTGGCTAATAAGAATAATGAATTAATATCAACAAGACAAGTCACTGGATGGAAAATATGCATAGATTATTGAAAATTAAATTCTGCCACTAGGAAAGAGCACTTTCCTTTACCCTTTCTGGACTAAATGTTGGATAGACTGGTTGGGCACAGATATTTTTGCTTTTTAGATGGATATACTGGCTATCATCAAATACCTATTGCTCTAGAGGATCAAGAGAAAACAATGTTTACTAGTCCATATGACACTTTTGTTTTTTGGCAAATGCCCATTGGATTATGTAACACACCTACAACATTTGAAAGATGCATGATGTCAATTTTCATTGATTTAATTGAAAAAGGGATCGAAGTCTTTATGGATGATTTTTTTGTGTTTGGAACTTCATTTGAAACATGTGTAAATCATTTAGAGAAAGTTCTAGAATGATGTGGAAAGAATAATCTAGTGTTAAACTGGAAAAAATGTCAATTCATGGTTGCATGAGGAATTTTACTTGGGCATAAAATTTCAGAAAATGACATGGAAGTAGATCCGACAAAAATACAAGTTATATCTAACCTACCACCACCTACTACTGTAAGAGGAGTAGGGAGTTTTTTAGGACATGATGGATTTTACAGGTGATATATTAAATATTTTTAAAATATTACGAAGTCTTTATGTCAAGTTCTGAAAAAAGATACAAAATTTGATTTCAATCAAAAGTGTCTTAAAACCTTTGAAACATTGAAGGAAAAATTGATCATTACTCCTATAATTGTTTCACCTGATTGGGAGAAACCTTTTGAATTAATGTGTGATGCAAGTGATTATGCAATTAGAGCTGTCTTAGAGCAAAGATATGACAAGAATTTTAAAGTTATATACTATGCTAGTAAAACTCTTAATGATACTAAAATTAATTACACCACTATTGAAAGAGAGTAATTAGCCACTATTTTTGTTTTTAATAAGTTTAGGTCATATCTAATTGGTCTAAATGTGTTGTACATACAGACCACTCAGCTATTAAATATCTGATTCAAAAGAAGGATATGAAACCAAGATTAACTAGATGGGTACTTCTGATGCAAGAATATGATTTTGTGGTAGTCGATAAAACATGAACTAATAATCAAATAGTTGATCATCTATCTAGGCTGGAATAGGAAGAAAATTTTGATTTGGAAAATGAAATTAACGAAACTTTTTCTGATGAATAACTTTATGTTGTTAAAGGATGGAAAATACAGTAGTATGCGCATATTGTGAACTATATTGTTAGTGGTATTTTATCATATGAACTAACAAAACAAGAAGAAAAGAAGTTTATCCANATCCAGATATAGTAATCCTCACTTGAGAAAGATAAGAAAAGAAATGATTGAAAAAATCCTAAAGAAAAAAAAATGTGAGGAGACGCTTGAGGAGATGTCTAATCAAAAATTGGCTTCACTTGAATTAACTTTAGGAAAATGCTTTATTGCATTTTATAAACTTGTATTTGAGTATTAGCACCCTTAATAGTAAAGTTTTCATGAAATTCTTTTTAATATAGATATTCTAAGTATCCTTCATTAAACAAATTACAGTTTTTCTTAAAATGAATAGAGATTCAGAAATCTTATACTTATAGTTTTAATCTATTATTAAAAGATTTCTTAAATTATACTACTTTATTTATTTAATTAAATTATAGAAGTTTATAAGTTAATCTTTATCCTAAGTCATATTTTTATGTAGTAAAAGAGTCACTTGATAATAAGTAACATTTAAGTTTGGGAGGATTTTAATACGCCAAAATAATATATTATTTTAAGTATACATTTTATACTTATTTTTTGGTGATATTGCACTTTAAAGAATGATATTTTCATGTCTATTTTGGAGGTATATCAATTTTAGGCATTTGGAGCAAAAGTAGCAAAAAGGAGGAAATTTGGAGCCAAAATAGCTAACTTTGTGATTCTGACGCCAGAGAAGTCAACTTACAGAGAGATAACTCTAGAGGCGCCAGAACTAGCTTCAGAGGTTCCATTATACAGAGAAGCGACGCTTAAGGCACCAGAACCCAGAACAGCGCGGACTTAAGTAAATTGGCGCTTGAGACGCTATAATAGGTGCCAAAAACTCCAGAGATGATACTTGATGGATTCAGGCAGTTCAGGATGAATTTTGAATGGATTTTGAAGGCTCCAGATGTTTCAAACGCCCCATGGAGTGATTCAATGCATCTAGACACTTTAGAAGGCTCTTTAATGAAGGGATATATCTCTTAAATAAATGGACATGTCTTTTGGGATTCAAAAGGTGTGACTTGTGGAGAGAATTTGGGAGGGAATTTTGAATTCTTTTTGAAAGAAGGTAGCCCCTAATTAAAAAGCGAGAGAGAGTTTTGGTGGGTGGTGTGAGAGAGAAGAAGAATTGAGGCATGAGATAGAGTAAGGGAATTGGAGATTTTCTTCTAAGGTTGTAAGAGGTGAGGGAAAGTGAGACATTTCTTCTTCGTTTCATTTTTAAGAGAGAATTGAGAGTGCTTGTAAAGAGAGAAAGTGCTTAAAGAAAACTTCTAGGGATTTATTTGAGGAGTGTGAGATAAGTTGTGTCTTTTATTTCTTTATTTTGTGAACTTGTTTTTATATATGAAATTCATGTTCTATTGTTTCCTTCTCATGAATTCTGAATATTCTTCTTTATCCTTCTCCTCACTCTGAGATATGGTTTTGTGAAGATTTGATTTTATTTTATAAGGTTTTAAATGTCAATGACTTTGGATGATTCAAACTCTGATCTTTATTTACTTTTCGATCTGGCCAATTAAAATGTTAAAATGTGTTAAGAAACATATGATCTGAAAGGGCTATGATTTCTACAACATGGTGAGGGTCACATTCAATTCCATGGGTGAGAATGTAATTTATGAGGTTGAGTGCAAATAAATAGTAAAATATACTTTGTTGGACGTAAAGTAGGAGATTTTAAGGTGATAGATTAAAATCCTCAATTTAGTCCAGTTGATTTGAAACTAATGCGAGGTGGTTAGCCCTCAGGCGAGGGAGAAGTGTGAGCTCTGGAGTGAGAGCCGGAATCCTCCCAACCTAACTACAGAATTAAGGACTAAACTCTGNTTATATAAGTAATATTTATTAATAATTTGTTATATATTACAATTTATAGGATTTAATTTTTTAAATTTTAATTAATTTTTTTATTTTAAAAATTTTAATTAATTACAATTTATAATATTTAGTTTTATGAATATATATTATATGTGTGTGTATATTTATTTATTCATTTCTTTTCGAGCCAATTCGAGCAGAACACGTGCGAACAAATGTTTGTTCGTATTCGGCTCGTTTATATTTCGAGCTTACAAATTTGTTCGTGTTCAGCTCGTTAAGCTTAACGAACGAGCCGAACACGAGCTGTTTAACGAGTCGAACAACGAGCCAAATTGACAACCCTATATGCATTCAATTGGGAATATTTCTGAAATGTTGGATCATCTAGATCGGAGGATAAAGAACATTTTGAACACATTGGACGTATTGAAGATGATTTGGTGCGTATGTTCAAGAAACATGCTTGGATCGAGGAAGATTCGAAGGACCAATTCCCTTACCGACTTTTTACAACTTGTACATGCACTACCAATCCATGTGAAACATCCAAGAGAACGAGAGCGAAGAAGATGTTTGACCTTACTTTATGCATGGAATGCGTATTTAGTATCGCTTACTTGTGTTATTGTGTTATGTTGGATTGCATTTACTTTCATTGTTGGACTTTATTTGCGTCTGTTGTTGAGTATTTTGATACTTAGTTTTTAGTGTTAAGATTTTTTGTTTGCTTTGGACATTGAATTAGATTTGTTAGCTTAAAAACTGTCAGTTTGGAATAATGTGGATTTTATATATAAATGTGAGTTTTGTATTGTTTGTGAAAGTTTTGTGTTAAAAAATTATTCAATTATGAGTACAAGTGTTTAATTAAATTATTTAGAGGGTTATGTAATGTGGTACGTAGTAGATTTTCACAAAAAGATGAAATCTGAAAAATTTTGGTGTTGACGCCTGAGGCGCCAGATTCCCGAAAATGCCAGGTTAGGTTAAAACTGTGAAATAGCCCAATAAAACTCAATTTTTACTACTTGGGTTGTCTCTTACCTCTAAACCTCAGCTTAGGGCTTGAAATTGGGTGGATTTGAGAATATTTCAAAGACTAAGGATCTTAGATTTCATCTTCTCTTGGTAAGAGCTTCACTTTAACTTAGAAATTTTTCAGTGTAGATTTATCCTATATTATTGGAAATCTAAAATTTGGGAATTTGTTGAAGAAGTTTAAGGAAAACCACCATGGTGAAATGTTTCTTACCAAATAATCTTACTTGTAGAGTTAGATTTATGATTTTGTAAGTGAAGAGGGGAAAGCCTACAACCAATTTTGACGCTATAAGGTTTGTCAATTATATAGCCCATCATAGTTACAACACTCAAATAGACTCGAGGAAGTTGTTTCAGGAGCGAGCATTTGCTAACTCGAGTGGCGAGATCTAGAGGTTGATCGTCGCTAAAAATTGGGAGAGATTCTGCTACTTCACTGCAACAGCTATTGTTCTAATAATCCGAGAGTTCTATGTCAACTTGTTATTTACTTCAGTTGATCACATCTTCATGAGAGGTAAGCAAGTTAAATTTCTAAAATGAGGATCAATGTATTTTATGAATTGAGAAATGAATTCCATTGTGAATATGTTGCATTCGTGATGACCGACTCAACTTTGGATGAAATAATTGCCTTTCTGACTGATGGAAGGGGAGAATAAAAAATTAAAAACAACAAGAAAGTTAATTTCTCCACTTCCATGATGACTTTTCAATCAAAGGTATGATATTACTTCATCTCTGCAAAGTTGCTTCCAACAAATCATCTGAGCGAAGTAACAAAGGAAAGAGTTGTGCTAAATTTCTGCATTTAACAAATGAAGGCAGTAGATATTGATGTTCTTTCAGTACATAATGCTCAGAGTATAGTCAGGAGTGCTACAACTAGTGGTTTGGGATACCCTACCCTAATTTTTACTTTATGTGAACAATTAGGAGTAGAGTTTGATAGAAATGAAGTAAATCTGCAGCCACAAAAACCAATTAGGAAACACACAGTCCAAAGATTTAAATCATTTGTTGGATCCAAGAGTAGAGGTAGTGATAGACCCTCAACATCTGCTGTAGGGCCATCTACTTTCAGTTCTGCTTCACTTGAGAACATCATGGACCAGCTTCTTATATAACAAATAGATATTGTAAATATGCAAAATATAATTTGAGGGTTAGAAGCAAGGAATGCATATAAACCTTAATATCAGCAAAGGAGAGTTTAATATGATATAGTATATCAGGAGTCCATGATTAGATATCTAAGGGGTGATTATAATGTGGAATTTCCAACTTGCCCTAGTTTTACTCCTTATGTGTTGGATCATGTTGAAGAGGAAGAAGAAGAAGAAGAAGATGAGGAGGAAGAGGAGGAAGAGGATGATGACTGAAGTTTTAGGAGTTTGTTATGTTAGTTTTTTTTTATTTTGATTGTTTGATTATTTGTTTTCTTTTAAAATGTTGTAATAGGAACTTTCATTTAATGTTGTGTTGTAAACTTAATTGTAATAGTGATTGTAGATTTTTATTTTTCTGCTTTTTTTAGTTATTTTCAGTTTCTATTTATATTTTTAATTCTTAGTAAATCCTTTGAAATATATTGTGTTTTATTTAATGTTTTAAAGTCTGTATTTTTAAAGTTAGCATCTGCAGTATAGCAGAGCCCAGTTTCATATTCAAAAATCCTCTATAGGTTAGTTTTATTTTTATGCATTTATTGTTTTCTTTCACCTATAAAACTTTTGTAATGTACATTTTTAATTACTTAAAATTTAAGTTTGGGGGAATATTTTAAAAAGAATTAAACCAAATTTTATTTGTCTTCAATTAACTATATTTTTAAAATTAATTTAGCATTACCTTGGATATTAGAGTTTAACTTTAAATGACTATATTTATGTTTGTAAATATTATGTTGAATTTAGGTAAAAGTTTTTAATAACAAATGTTAATTCTAAAGTTAAAGATATTTGGTATGAAAGGAAAAGATTATGTTTTTCTATTTAAAGTAAAGGAAATTATATTTTTGAAGTATTAAGAATCTTACAATTTCATGTAAGAAGAAAATAATGAGACTTTATGAAAAATCATCAAAATTAATATGAATTTATAAAGTGAAGAAAGGTAAAAAGTTTTAACTTTAAGAAGAGGATAGTGAAGTTCAAAATTATTAAAGGCTATCCAGATATAGTAATCCTCACTTGAGAAAGATAAGAAAAGAAATGATTGAAAAAATCCTAAAGAAAAAAAAATGTGAGGAGACGCTTGAGGAGATGTCTAATCAAAAATTGGCTTCACTTGAATTAACTTTAGGAAAATGCTTTATTGCATTTTATAAACTTGTATTTGAGTATTAGCACCCTTAATAGTAAAGTTTTCATGAAATTCTTTTTAATATAGATATTCTAAGTATCCTTCATTAAACAAATTACAGTTTTTCTTAAAATGAATAGAGATTCAGAAATCTTATACTTATAGTTTTAATCTATTATTAAAAGATTTCTTAAATTATACTACTTTATTTATTTAATTAAATTATAGAAGTTTATAAGTTAATCTTTATCCTAAGTCATATTTTTATGTAGTAAAAGAGTCACTTGATAATAAGTAACATTTAAGTTTGGGAGGATTTTAATACGCCAAAATAATATATTATTTTAAGTATACATTTTATACTTATTTTTTGGTGATATTGCACTTTAAAGAATGATATTTTCATGTCTATTTTGGAGGTATATCAATTTTAGGCATTTGGAGCAAAAGTAGCAAAAAGGAGGAAATTTGGAGCCAAAATAGCTAACTTTGTGATTCTGACGCCAGAGAAGTCAACTTACAGAGAGATAACTCTAGAGGCGCCAGAACTAGCTTCAGAGGTTCCATTATACAGAGAAGCGACGCTTAAGGCACCAGAACCCAGAACAGCGCGGACTTAAGTAAATTGGCGCTTGAGACGCTATAATAGGTGCCAAAAACTCCAGAGATGATACTTGATGGATTCAGGCAGTTCAGGATGAATTTTGAATGGATTTTGAAGGCTCCAGATGTTTCAAACGCCCCATGGAGTGATTCAATGCATCTAGACACTTTAGAAGGCTCTTTAATGAAGGGATATATCTCTTAAATAAATGGACATGTCTTTTGGGATTCAAAAGGTGTGACTTGTGGAGAGAATTTGGGAGGGAATTTTGAATTCTTTTTGAAAGAAGGTAGCCCCTAATTAAAAAGCGAGAGAGAGTTTTGGTGGGTGGTGTGAGAGAGAAGAAGAATTGAGGCATGAGATAGAGTAAGGGAATTGGAGATTTTCTTCTAAGGTTGTAAGAGGTGAGGGAAAGTGAGACATTTCTTCTTCGTTTCATTTTTAAGAGAGAATTGAGAGTGCTTGTAAAGAGAGAAAGTGCTTAAAGAAAACTTCTAGGGATTTATTTGAG
>JXCR01113557.1:116734-137356 GCA_002079205.1 Phalaenopsis hybrid cultivar | reverse complement strand
ACGAGTTGCAAAAACATATAGTTGCTCTGTGGAGGATCACTTGCAACACTCAAGGAAAATTTTTTAGGTGCATTGGGCAGACGAGATATATGGTCAACTCAGACCCCCTATTCTCACTCTTTCAAATTTCAGTAATCCCTTGAAGGATGGATGGATGGATGGATGGATGGATGGATGGATGTGATGGCAAGGAGTAATCTCGAATCATTAGCTAAATGGATCATGAATTAACTAGCTTACATCTATATTCCAGAATTAATCTAACTGAACTCTCCTAGAACATATAGGGACTAATAAGAATCGAATAATATTATATTCGTGTTTTGCTCGTTTATATTTCGAGCTCAAAAAAGTGTGTTAATGTTCGACTTGTTTGTTTAGCGAGCCAAACACGATCTGTTCACGAAAAAAGAGTCGTTTTGACAATCCTAATCACGCAGCCATAAGATGTTAAGGATTGGGATATGATTTAAAACATCATTTGAATCTAATTTAATAATTTTTATTCTATTTTTTTCATTTTAATACTTTTGATTGATTATAAATCTTTGTAGCATTGTAGTCAATTAATTTTTTAAAAAATACTCATCAAAGATATATATATATATATATAATTGATTAATAGTATTTCGAGCCAAAACGAGCTGAACACAAACGAACAAATATTTGTTCGTGTTATTCGTGTTCGGTTCGTTAACTTGGCGAAAGAGCCGAACACGAGCTGTTAGCGAACAACGAGCCGTTTTGACAGCCCTAGTGACAATAAAGCTGTTGTCAGTATGACATACAATCTATTTCATTGTTATCAAATCAAAACTATGAAAATGAATCGATATTTCACTAAAGAAAAAAAATCAAAAAAAGATATCTATGTATTTTATATATATTTCCCCGTACTCTGTGTGTGTGTGTGTGTGTGTGTGTGTGTGTGTGTGTGACGTCTTCTCCCGTGCTTGGCTTTGCTAGAGTTTCGCCTCATGGCGAACCCTAACATCTAGCGTCTGTTACGGCGTCTTAACGCATCGTCATGGACCAAGATCCTTAATTGGGTCCGTCTTGTTGTGTCTGTCCCGCTGTCATTCGTCGTCGTCGCCGTTCAGAAGGTCTGTTTATCGCTGCAGCCCTTAGTTGTCATCATTGTTTGAAATTTCAAATTGAGGGGTGTAAAATGATGCTTATGTGGAGGGCAGAGAAGCTCTAAATTTAAAATGGGATGAGGTGGCCTCAAGGTTTGAATTGGATTTAAATTTTGGGTGGTGGCTCAAGGTTTTGGCCCCTCCGGCGACTAGGCCAGCCGACAAGGCTAGGGGAGGTGGCCAGGAGGTCAGGAGAGCTAGGGGAATCTGTCACAACAATTAATTTGGGGAGGTGTTTAGTTTTGGCAAAAATTTCTTAGGCTTAAGCAATTTTGGAAATAAATCTCTTGATTTGGGGATCCTTTGGTCCATGACTCATACTATTAATATATATAAAATTTGATTTGGTAAATCCCTTGATTTGGGGATCCTTTAATCTCACTTTTTCCAATTAAAGGATAAATTTGAAATTTCTTAGATTATTAAAATTTGGGAATCTACCAAATTAAATGATCCTAGACTTAGGAGTATATTTTTTAGTGTTTAATAACTCACTAATTTAATACACATATCTGGTGTTCAAGTGACATTCAAATGTTTTGATAATGAATTATTATCATTTAAAATTTAGTCTATTTCAAAATGACTAAAACATCCACCAGGATCTTAAGGGCTTAGTAGCGACTTAGGCTAAATCAAATTTGGTTAAATGAGGATTAGAAAAGTGAATAAAAATTGAACACCTTTGAAACACTACAAGCCCAAGTTAAAATCAAAATTGGCTAAGCGCCTTAAAAATACTAATTTGTCTCTTTAAGGGTTTTCACCTGCATAATTCCCAAATTGAATGACAAATGATAATTACCCCTCTTAGAGATAATTGAAACCTCAATGTTCATTAAGCATTGGAGATATTTATAGGATTGGTTATTAAGCAACATAATAAGTTTAAAAAGAGCTCGAGACTTTTCACTAGGCAGTGAGAGGGAAGCATGGACCTGCTTCTTTCTCCAGATCTGTTAGATGTCTCGGAGGTCTACTAAACTTAATATGTTTTTCATAACAAAAATCATCTTTAATCAAATTAATAGCGACCCACCAAGATATGACATAGGATTGGGTAGATCACCAAAACCTTACTTTTACGCTTTATATAAAGTGCTCTCACATGCATTTTCAGTTTCAGGTGGTAGAACGAGAAGATTCGTCAGATACGTTTTTCATAGTTTACAGTGTCGTCTTTCTTGTACTTTCATATTGTACTTTTTATACTTACAAAACTTGCATGTTAAACAACAATGCACCCTGCATGAAAACCAAAACTGCTAGGATAGCCACAAAACCAAAACCAAAACTAACACTAAAATTAACCAAGATAAAATTCACCGCCACAACATCCAAAATATAAGACAACTCAAAATTTAATCACAAACATCACACAAAACAACATTTACAACTAAATTAAGACGTCTTTATTGGATGATCGGGAATCTCTCGGATGAGGTAACCTACGGTTGTTAACGAGGCTTCCCACGGTCTAAATGAAAGTATGAAACTCATTAAGTTGAGGTAAATTCATTTGGACTAAGTAAATTAAATAGAAAATAGTGGTACCGGAACGAGAAAACCGTAGGATCCTAATCAATGTCGCTCTAATCAACTTTAACTGCCCCATAATGTTTAAAGAACTACAATCATATGGTCATCTGATTTGACATCATAACTTGACACCCTATAAAACTTAAACTCGTCACGACGAGGAGCTTGGAGCTAGCACTATAGGCAACATGGTCATTTTCAACAGCAAAACATGTTTTCCCCAGCTAAACAAATTTTCTTCTTTAGAATTAAACAACAAGCCATAGGATTTCAAGATTGTTTACTTATGCACTATAAATCTACCTCATCTTTAGACTTTTGTACAGCTATGTTGTACAATATAAGTCCTAACTTGTCTTAGGATTTTGAGGTTGTCGTTCGTCACGACATAAATCCTCACATCTTTCAGGCTATTTGTGTGATCGTTTCACACAAATGTAAGCCCTAAATTAATAAAATTGGCAGGATGAAACATTCAAATAATTTCTCCTCTAAATTGAAGCAAAAAAAAAAAGATAGACTGCGAAGTCACTGAGGTTCTCCGGATCTATGACATCCCCTAGTTTTTCTTCCTTTGGATTCTAAAAATAAAATATTCCAAACTTGAACCAATCTCTTTTCACACATAGTTTGACTGATTTCGTTGAAAAGTCTTATCCTTTTGAACTCCTTGAAGATAATATTTCCTGATTTTTATTGAGAGTTTTCTTAGGTGACTTCGGTTATCTAAGATGTAATTAATTATAGGGGTTTGCCCTTATATAAAATTTGTCCAAACCTTACTTAATATAAACCCTATTTAATTCTTCGTATTAGATAGGGGAACTTGTCGGCAAATAAAACGGTTTCGCCGACCAAACGGACGTCATATATTTCTCAGTTTATTTGATCGAGTCACATCTTCAAGTCTTGTATTTATCCTTCATGATAGATACAAGGTTTGAGGTATAGCGTCCTTTCATTTAGACTATGAAAAATATGGGGTTAGTTTGATTTCATATTTTTCTAAAACTTATATATATATATATAAATTAAATGTCCTTCTGAAGCGGGCGACGGGATTCTAATTCCGACGATCGACAGTTTCTTACGGGCAATTCCTCAACCAAAATAGTGCTGACATTGGCGTACTTTTTTCTATGTCTACTTTTTAATCCTTTTTTGAGTATTCATGTACTTCTATGTGTGTGTTGTATGTCGGGTGGTCAGGGTGTCAATTTGTGCTCTTCAATCCAAACTATTTGTACCTTTCCTTTTATTAATATATATATATATATATATATACATAGAAAAAGAGAAATTGATATCCAAATCACGATTATACATATTTGTAAAAAGAGTATCAAAAAACCTTGTTAATATTAAAATATGCCACTACCATAAAAAATGATCTGAGAAGAAAACTTTCTCAAACAGTACATAGTGCTTGTATGGTCATGTACTGTATAGATTGTAATTCGTGTAATCCGAGGTCTGTTATCAACTAATCTTAAAGGAGTTTCAAATAAACATGCAAAGAAATAATGGATTCCACAAATACAAATCTAGCATCAATAAAAATATATTTCCAAATGATGGTTCACTCTAACAAAATGCCTACAAACCAAACTATACTTGATCAATCTAAAAATAGCGTCAAATCTAACATATCTCTGAAGCAATCATAAATAAATCTCCCAAATACATCAGTTCAAGAAAATTTGACTATTTCATTCTTTTTAACAAACTGCACATCCTATGCACATAACAAATCCATAACACGACATTTATTGACTTGCACTAAAGGAATCAATAGTCTTTACTCGTCTACCCTCCAAAATTTATGGAAAGTTTATAGGATTCAAAATTACAACTCTTAACAACTTCCTCTTCAAGATATGATAAACCACCTGCAGTTATAATGCCAACCTAAGTCATGGCTTTCAAAACACCGTCTCTAGCTTTGGAGATTAATTTATGAGATCTAAACAATCGCTGATTTTCAAAACTTGCTCAGATTACGGTTATGATCATGCACAAATTCAAGAAGTGTAAAAAACCTTACCCCATCAATATCAAATCTAACAACTCAGGCATTCAAATCGTGAGTTTTGCCTCCTCACTCTCCCATACACTCCTATTTCACCCGCACACTTGTATCTATTTCTCCTTCCCACTTCCCACTTCCCTCTATCATAATCCTCCCAACCCTACTCCACAAAGGTTGTAATGATATAAGAAATCCATAGCACCTCAGGTCCAACCTCTACATTAATTTTGCTCCCACTCAGTTACACACAAAACTACATTTAGATGACTATATTCACAAGATGCATGCCGGAATAAATAGGAAGCATAGAACCAACATTTAGATGAATAGCAGAAGGATGAGAGCTGGAACAATTAAGGGACACAGAACCACCATTTAGAGATATAACAACTATAAAATTTCCAGCATCCTTGCAGAGACATTTTGCATCATTGATGCTTTAAGAACTATTTACAAGTTAGTTTCACTTTAAAAAGCAGTCAGGTTTAGCAAATTAACATTCTAAACTGGCAATGTTCCATGTTTAAAAAGCTTTAATTAGTTCAAAGCCTGAAATCAGAATCAGAGGAGTTACTTGTAAAGTCCCTCCATTGCCTGTTTGAGCTTTGTCACATCAGCACCCACAATTTCCGAAGCTTTTTCCCCGTTATGAAACAAAAGAATAGTTGGCTGCATGCAAAACAATTCCCAATAAAGTAAAACGGAGTAAAGAATTGAATATAAGAAAATACAGAATGGCCTTAAGTTGCTAACAGCCACCAACAAAACAAAACGCAACAAATAAATAAAATAAGAGAAGAAAATTCGGCCAGAAAAATTGATAATCAAGATCATTGCCATCTAACTTTATCCTAACAGAAAAGCTGATCACCAAGATCATCACCTTCCAACTTTATTCTAAAGGTCTTTGCGGAAGTCTTAAAAAGTTTTGCCCTGACGAGTTCACAGCTCTTTGAGTGATATGAGTTAGTTGCTCGGCATTTTAAAAGAAAACAATCAAGAAACATGACAAATCAATGCATAAAGAATGCAATTAAAAATGCAAAGCACCTAAGAAAACAGTGAAATCTTCCATATAAGTCAACCAAGGTAATTACATCGTTTACAAAAATACACATTATGAAAAAAAAAATAATAGATATTCACTCAAACGCTTAAACGATATTATGAACACCACCAAGTCAAAACATGACAAAATACAGTTAAATGAAGGGCCGCTGATATTGACGGCTGCATATCAGCAAATTTCATATTTCTACAGTAGAAAATTGCACCTTTTAGTCACATTGTCATAAAAGCCTGAAGTCTTAACCACCAAGGTATTTTCCACTTTAGCCTAATGCCCTCACCATTTTGTCCCCTTGGTGTAACTTCCTAGAGCAGACTTAAGTAGGACAAGGTTAAACTCTTATACCGAGATGCTGGTTCAACAATTGATATTTCATCAAAAAATCAAAAATTAAGTGTGCTTGTATGTGAGAGCTCCTAGGATGAGTGATCACCCAAGAGATTACATCAAGAGAACAAAATCATGAGATCATTATGCCAAAGTGAACAATATCTCAATGGTTGGAAAGTTCAAGTTATTACAAATAATATAAGAGCAATGCACTAAGGCTGTCAAAACGGCTCGTTGCTCGCAAGCAGCTCGTGTTCGGCTCATTAAAAAGAACGTGTTCGACTCGTTCGCTAAGTTAACAAGTCGAACATNTAATTGACTACAAGGCTATAAAGATTTATAATCAATTATAAGTATTAATTAAAAAAAACAGAATAAAAATTATTAAATTAGATTCAAATGATGTTTTAATATAAACAATATTTTTTAAATTTATCTTTAACATCTTATGACTACCTGATTAGGGTTATCAAAACGACTCTTTGTTCGTAAACGGCTCGTGTTCGGCTCGTTAAGCAAACGAGTCGAACACAAACACACTTTTTGAGCTCGAAATATAAACGAGCCGAACAAGAGCTAAGCTCGGGCTCGCTCGTGTTCGGCTCGTTTACACCCCTACAATGCACCACCTGCAAGCTAGGAAGTAAGTGCAAGACAAGATAAAATATTATCATAGGAGCTACCTATTGAAACCTGACTAGCACAAAATGCTATATAATAGAAGCAACCACTTGAAGAATCCAACTCTAAAAATTGGTTTGCCTTGTGGATGCTTATAGGTTAAGAATACTGAAAAGAAAGTTAATTACTTGAGAGAGATTATGAAATCCACTAATTTAAATGAACCTGAACTCTTAAAAATCAAAGCACCTTCTCGTCTACAAAAAACAACAACATCAAAGCCTTGATCCCACTAATTGGGGTCCACAAAATGAATTTTTTTCCTCCATCATCTCCTATTGAGTATCATATTTTATTTAATTCTAATAGATTAAGATCATTTTTTTATACAATAAGCCCAAGTCTTGTTAATTGTACCTTTGTCTTTCTTAACATAAGCCAAATCTAAAACATCCACTCTCCTAATCAAATCATCTGATGATCAACGTTTAATGTGAACAAACAATTTAAGATGACTCTCTATAATACTGTCTGTCACTGGAGCTACAACAGCCCTTTCACGGATAGATTCATTTCACATTTTGTCTCTAAGTGTCAAGTCATTTATCCACCTGAGTATTCTCATCTCAACAACACTCAACTTTGTTTTATGCTTCTCTTTTAAAGGCCAACATTTAGTGCTATAAGGCATTGCAGGTCTCACCATCATCTTATAAATTTTTCACAAGTATGACAAATTAACTTATGAGAAATTTTGACAGATTAACTTATAAAGCATTGCCCGTCCTAAATTTAAATTGATTATGAGAAACTTTTGTATCACGTCTTAACTTATGTTCAATTACCCTCTCCCATAATTTTAAAGTATGACAAAATAATTTAAATTGAAGCATGTTATGAAGTTAAGTAGATTGTACGAACACAAGTGTGATGGGCGACCATTGCAAAATTACATGAAGGGACAAAATCATGAAGCTACATGGCCAAATGAACAATGTTTTGATTGTTTGGGCTGCAATACTAGTCTTCAAAAGAGTACAAACAGACGCCCCTGTTATCCAAAGATAGGAACCCCTATTTACAACATAAAGTAAGAAAACCCTCTCAACAGCTTCAACTCTCACCAAGAGATGAAACTTACTGTTGCCAGCACTCCCACAACTCCAGCAGAAACCCATAAATGACAAGCGATGGAACTCCTGCTCTACGCCGAGTAGATTTCATGTAGTTAATTAGAGAAAGGACGCCTTCCAGCCAATTTTAGCTACGTAACACCAAGCTTTGAACTCATGGTTCTTGGCGAGATCTAAGAACCCACCGCCAACCAATAGGAGTAAAAAAGAATAATATGAAGAATAGAAGACGAGGGAAGAATTTTCACTTAAAGGGAAAATTGGTATGCCGAAACATAAAGGGTGTTTTTTTGTTCTCTCAAAGTTTTTAAATGAAATTTTACTCAGAAACCATATTAATAGTTAAATCTATATTTCTCTTTTGTTAGACTTTAATGCATATAAANATTTAAATGAACTTGAACTCTTAAAAATCAAAGCACCTTCTCGTCTACAAAAAACAACAACATCAAAGCCTTAATCCCCCTAATTGGGGTCCACAAAATGAATTTTTTTTCTCCATCATCTCCTATTGAGTATCATATTTTATTTAATTCTAATAGATTAAGATCATTTTTTATACAATAAGCCCAAGTCTTGTTAATTCTACCTTTGCCTTTCTTAACATAAGCCAAATCTAAAACATCCACTCTCATAATCAAATCATCTGATGATCAACGTTTAATGTGAACAAACAATTTAAGATGACTCTCTATAATATTGTCCGTCACTGGAGCTACAACAGCCCTTTCACAGATAGATTCATTTCACATTTTGTCTCTAAGTGTCAAGTCATTTATCCACCTGAGCATTCTCATCTCAACAACACTCAACTTTGTTTTATGCTTCTCTTTTAAAGGCCAACATTCAGTGCTATAAAGCATTGCAGGTCTCACCATCATCTTATAAATTTTTCACAAGTATGACAAATTAACTTATAAAGCATTGCTCGTCCTAAATTTAAATTGATTATGAGAAACTTTTGTATCACGTCTTAACTTATGTTCAATTACCCTCTCCCATAATTTTAAAGTATGACAAAATAATTTAAATTGAAGCATGTTATGAAGTTAAGTAGATTGTACGAACACAAGTGTGATGGGCGACCATTGCAAAATTACATGAAGAGGACAAAATCATGAAGCTACATGGCCAAATGAACAATGTTTTGATGGTTGGGTTTGGGCTGCAATACTAATCTTCAAAAGATTACAAACAGACGCCCCTGTTATCCAAAGATAGGAACCCCTATTTACAACATAAGGTAAGAAAACCCTCTGAACAGCTTCAACTCTCACCAAGAGATGAAACTTACTGTTGCCAGCACTCCCACAACTCCAGCAGAAACCCATAAATGACAAGCGATGGAACTCCTGCTGGCTCCTTCTACGCTCGAGTAGATTTCATGTAGTTAATTAGAGAAAGGACGCCTTCCAGCCAATTTTAGGTACGTAACACCAAGCTTTGAACTCATGGTTCTTGGCAAGATCTAAGAACCCACCGCCAACCAATAGGAGTAAAAAAGAATAATATGAAGAATAGAAGACGAGGGAAGAATTTTCACTTAAAGGGAAAATTGGTATGCCCAAACATAAAGGGTGTTTTTTTGTTCTCGCAAAGTTTTTAAATGAAATTTTACTCGGAAACCATCTTAATAGCTAAATCTATATTTCTCTTTTGTTAGACTTTAATGCATATAAGNAGAGGAGTTACTTGTAAAGTCCCTCCATTGTCTGTTTGAGCTTTGTCACATCGGCACCCACAATTTCCGAAGCTTTTTCCCCGTTATGAAACAAAAGAATAGTTGGCTGTAATNGTTTAAAAAGCTTTAATTAGTTCAAAGCCTGAAATCAGAATCAGAGGAGTTACTTGTAAAGTCCCTCCATTGCCTGTTTGAGCTTTGTCACATCAGCACCCACAATTTCCGAAGCTTTTTCCCCGTTATGAAACAAAAGAATAGTTGGCTGCATGCAAAACAATTCCCAATAAAGTAAAACGGAGTAAAGAATTGAATATAAGAAAATACAGAATGGCCTTAAGTTGCTAACAGCCACCAACAAAACAAAACGCAACAAATGAATAAAATAAGAGAAGAAATTTGGCCAGAAAAGTTGATAATCAAGATCATTGCCATCTAACTTTATCCTAACAGNCCACCAACAAAACAAAACGCAACAAATAAATAAAATAAGAGAAGAAAATTCGGCCAGAAAAATTGATAATCAAGATCATTGCCATCTAACTTTATCCTAACAGAAAAGCTGATCACCAAGATCATCACCTTCCAACTTTATTCTAAAGGTCTTTGCGGAAGTCTTAAAAAGTTTTGCCCTGACGAGTTCACAGCTCTTTGAGTAATATGAGTTAGTTGCTCGGCATTTTAAAAGAAAACAATCAAGAAACATGACAAATCAATGCATAAAGAATGCAATTAAAAATGCAAAGCACCTAAGAAAACAGTGAAATCTTCCATATAAGTCAACCAAGGTAATTACATCGTTTACAAAAATACACATTATGAAAAAAAAAATAATAGATATTCACTCAAACGCTTAAACGATATTATGAACACCACCAAGTCAAAACATGACAAAATACAGTTAAATGAAGGGCCGCTGATATTGACGGCTGCATATCAGCAAATTTCATATTTCTACAGTAGAAAATTGCACCTTTTAGTCACNATGCAATTAAAAATGCGAAGCACCTAAGAAAACAGTGAAATCTTCCATATGGGTCAACCAAGGTAATTACATCGTTTACAGAAATACACATTATGAAAAAAAAAATAATAGATATCACTCAAACGCTTAAACGATATTATGAACACCACCAAGTCAAAACATGACAAAATACAGTTAAATGAAGGGCCGCTGATATTGAAGGCCGCATATCAGCAAATTTCATATTTCTACAGTAGAAAATTGCACCATTTAGTCATATTGTCATAAAAGCCTGAACTCTTAACCACCAAGATATTTTCCACTTTAGCCTAATGGCCTCACCATTTTGTCCCCTTGGTGTAACTTCCTAGAGCAGACTTAAGTAGGACAAGGTTAAACTCTTATACCGAGATGCTGGTTCAACAATTGATATTTCATCAAAAAATCAAAAATTAAGTGTGCTTGTATGTGAGAGCTCCTAGGATGAGTGATAACGCAAGAGATTACATCAAGAGAACAAAATCATGAGATCATTATGCCAAAGTGAACAATATCTCAATGGTTGAAAGTTCAAGTTATTACAAATAATATAAGAGCAATACTCCACCTGCAAGCTGGGAAGTAAGTGTAAGACAAGATAAAATATTATCACAGGAGCTACCTATTGAAACCTGACTAGCACAAAATGCTATATAATAGAAGCAACCACTTGAAAAATCCAACTCTAAAAATTGGTTTGCCTTGTGGATGCTTATAGGTTAAGAATACTGAAAAGAAAGTTAATTACTTGAGAGAGATTATGAAATCCACTAATTTAAATGAACTTGAACTCTTAAAAATCAAAGCACCTTCTCGTCTACAAAAAACAACAACATCAAAGCCTTTATTCCACTAATTGGGGTCCACAAAATGAATTTTTTTCCTCCATCATCTCCTATTGAGTATCATATTTTATTTAATTCTAATAGATTAAGATCATTTTTTTATACAATAAGCCCAACTCTTGTTAAGTCTACCTCTGTCTTTCTTAACATAAGCCAAATCTAAAACATCTACTCTCCTAATCAAATAATCTGATGATCAACGTTTAATGTGAACAAACAATTTAAGATGACTCTCTATAATATTGTCTGCCACTAGAGCTACAACAGCCCTTTCACGGATAGATTCATTTCACATTTTGTCTCTAAGTGTCAAGTCATTCATCCACCTGAGCATTCTCATCTCAACAACACTCAACTTTGTTTTATGCTTCTCTTTTAAAGGCCAACATTCAGTGCTATAAGGCATTGCAGGTCTCACCATCATCTTATAAATTTTTCACAAGTATGACAAATTAACTTATGAGATATTTTGACAAATTAACTTATAAAGCATTGCCCGTCCTAAATCCAAATTGATTATGAGAAACTTTTGTATCACGTCTTAAATTATGTTCAATTACCCTCTCCCGTAATTTTAAAGTATGACAAATTAATTTAAATTGAAGCATGTTCTGGCCTACCGATTGCAATATCATTAGAAACTCTAAAATTAAGTAGATTGTACAAACACAAGTGTGATGGGCGACCATTGCAAAATTACACAAAGAGGACAAAATCATGAAGCTACCTGGCCAAATGAACAATGTTTTGATGGTTGGGTTTGGGCTGCTATACTAGTCTTCAAAAGATTACAAACAGACGCCCCTGTTATCCAAAGACAGGAACCCCTATTTACAACATAAGGGAAGAAAACCCTCTCAACAGCTTCAACCCTCACCAAGAGATGAAACTTACTGTTGCCAGCACTCCCACAACTCCAGCAGAAACCCATAAATGACAAGCGATGGAACTCCTGCTGGCTCCTTCTACGCTTGAGTAGATTTCATGTAGTTAATTAGAGAAAGGACGCCTTCCAGCCAATTTTAGCTACGGAACACCAAGCTTTGAACTCATGGTTATTGGCAAGATCTAAGAACCCACCGCCAACCAATAGGAGTAAAAAAGAATAATATAAGAATAGAAGACGAGGGAAGAATTTTCACTGAAAGGGAAAATTGGTATGCCCAAACATAAAGGATGTTTTTTTGTTCTCTCAAAGTTTTTAAATGAAATTTTATTCAGAAACCATATTAATAGCTAAATCTATATTTCTCTTTTGTTAAACTTTAATGTATATAAGTAAGAGCAAAACAAGACAAAGTACTGGACAAATTTACAAAGGCAAAAAGAAATAAATATTTAAGGTGCATTTTAATTAAAAAAATCATTGTTTATTTTAAGAAAATGAAATATAAAATAATAAACAATATTTTTTTTAATGGGAATAATATTTTAATTGTACATGAGAACTAGGAAATCTAAAAATTTCATGTTGGAATTTTGCTAAGAATTTTCACAAGAGTAAGAGATTGTAATTTTATATTCCACTAGATATATTGAATATAAAAAGGAAATTATTAAATATACAACAACAAGCCTTTATGCCACTAAGTGGAGTCGGCTACATGTCTATCATATCCTTCTTCTCTCTAGAGCTTAGGATATAACTTTAGGGTTTTCTGTCTCTCATAGAAGAATAGTGAAAAAAAAACCAAAATAGAGCTTCAAACACCTTTTCTATTCTCAGAGTTCCATAGGCTTGACTTCAATCTTCAACCCTTAGTTGAAATGATTAGTGTAAAGTTATCAAAACATAAGTTGAGCTCCATAGGTTGAAAATGCCTTAAGGTGCTCGTTAACTGTCTTATTTTGGCCTCTTATCTGGACTTTGCTTAATTAAAATTAAAATTTAACTTAAATAAAATTTTGATCTAATTCAATTAAACCTTAATTAATACTTAAATTCGAACCTAATTTAAACTAAATTCATCTTAATTAAAAAAAACACCTTAAAATTAACATAAATTTAAAATTTTAAGAAAAAAATTAAACTTGAGCAAAACATAAATTTAAAATGGACTTAAAAATAATAAATCTTAACATAAAACTATACCAAAAATTAAATTAAACTTACACTTAAATTAAATCATAATTTAACTAAAATTGAATATAGAATTAATAAAAATATAGATATAATAATTTGAAGACATTTGAAGCTAAAACATTAACCGAAATTAAAACCAACAAAGCATAAAAATACCACTTTCCTATTAATGTGCAAACAGCTATAAATTGAGTGGTGTATATATAAATACCCCCTAAAATTGAAATTAACAAACTCGTAATTTAATTAACTAAATCAAATTAAGCTTATCAGACCTTAACTTTAAAAGTTAATCAACCTAAACTTAAATTAAAAACATCAATTAAATTGAATCAAATTTAAGCTATACTCTAGTCTAAACTCAAATTAATCAAATTAAACCTAAACTAATATTTAACCTAAATTTATCTGACCTAAAATTTAATATTAAAAAAATAAATTAAAATTAATATAATATCAAACATTCAACTTATGATGAGAAAAGCAGAGGTAGACCTAAAACGATTTGGACATATTGTATAAAAAATGATCTTAATTAATTAGATTTAAATGAAAATAAGAACTCAATAGGACGTAATGGAGAAAAAGGATTCATGTAGCCAACCCCACTAGAGGGATAAAGGTTTGTTGTTGTTGTTATCGTTATTGTACATAATCACAAACTCAATGCTGAAATTTAAAACAAAAACTTAAACAAATTAAATTAAACAAAACATTAACACAAAAGGGAAATTTACATACATACCACCTCGTTCTCATGTTCTTAACATCTAAGACCAAAATTTTATTCTATTTTTACATACTTAACCACTCTCTTATGCATAAAATATGGTGGGTGGTAGATATGTAAGTCCAAGAGGATTTTATGATATGGAGGTAAATCTCAAGCTCCAAATCAGTCTCAAATCTAACCCTTAAGCACCTCTAATCATAGCCCTTAAATCTAAATCGAATGGTAGAGTTAATCCTACTCATAATATGTCCTATGAGTTTATTCTTCCCTTGGCAATATTCTGAGCCGGCATGCTCTAACCTAACTGAAAGCATCACAAGAGAGGCATCTGCCTCACCATTCACAACTCTCTTCCTCTTTCAGTAACCAAAAGGATCGCATAAGATCTCCTCCATTCGTGGAACCTATTTGAGAGCCCATTCTTCTTCTCCATTCATGAGTCACCACACTACAAAGCCGAAGGAAGAAGTTTTCCCTCTTCAATCTAACTGAAACTCTTGTTTCTCCCATTCGCTCAAGGCAAGGTAGCCAACCTCCTTGCCTCCCCTGGTTTTCAATTCAAATGGAAAGCCAAGGACAAAAGAATCAAAAGCCAATTTGTCCACACCCTCTCATTCGCAAATCAAGCAAGTTACTCTCTCTTTCTTTCATTTTGCTAAGGTAAACCTACCCGAAACACCCCATCTTCCAAGAGCGTTCCCTCTAAGTTGTCATCTCTCGGATTTGTGAAACAAAGCAAGAAAAGCTTTTTTTTCCCTTTGATTTACACTATGATCACAAGCCCTAGCCAAGGCCCCATCTCCCTCCTGATTCTCACCCTTTGGTCGAGCTTAAGAAGAAATAGCGATGCCCCAGCTTTCCCTCTTCAACTTAATAGAAACTCACATATTTCTCATCTTTCCAATTAGCTCCTACCCAGAAACCATTGAGGAAGGTAATTGCCTCGTTTCCTTTCTTCCTTTTTCCCTTCGCATGGGATTATGGTGTCGAAGGCGTTTATTGTAGACGTTTATTGTAGAAGATTACTTGTGAGACATTTGGGACATTAGTTAGCATTTAAATTATTCCTACAATACAATATTATTTTGAAACTATTTTCATCCCGATGAAAATCGAAAGTTTTCTTAAGGCTTGTATTCAAATATCTGGAAACTTCAAGATAACGAGTTTTTAATTACTTGTTTTTGTTAGATAATAACAACTTGTTTACTTTGCTTCAATTCTTTGGGTTTTTTTTTTAATTTTTATTTTTTGCAATATTAGTTAACTAACGCCTGTCATGGTGGTTGAATAATTGCGTCCACAACTAAGCTAGATTTTATTTAATGATGAAAATCCAAAGAGCAAGGAAAGGTAATGAGAAAGGATGAAACTTGAAATAGTTAAGATAAAGAGACATCCTACACATCGCTGTCGTGATCTCGATCCGGGGGGAACCCCAATGACTTTCCAACTATCCTACGGTTGGACCTTAACTCTAAAGGAACATCCTACACCTCGCTGTCGTGGTTTCGATCGTTTTTTTCTCGTCCGCTTGCTTCCACGCTTCGCTTCTTGGAAAGACAACTCTAAGCATCCTAACATATCGATTACAAATTCGGGGTTGTGGTGTGTATAAATGTACAGTTATTGGGTCTGGGGCTCGCTATGGGGTATCCTAAACCAAGTGTCCTACTATCCTCTAACCTAAAAATCTCCTACAAGTCTATATAAGCAACATGAATTATAAAAGAAAAAATGCTATGAAACGTAGTAAACAGTAATATTGCAGTCATGAACTATGTGTATATGCAGTAAAGTGTGCAATAGCGAAAGTAAACGTTGTAAATGTTAAAGAAACATGTATGTCTGACGGGTCGGCCGCTCCTAAAAAAACTCGAGAAAAAGCGGCAGATGATCCACGGTAACTCGAAGAAAATCGTCGAAAACACGAGCAAAAATCCGGCGTAAATCATGAATGATCTACAAAAATCCCGATAAAAAAGTAGGAAACACACAAAAAAACCAAAGAAAGAAAGAAAACCGTAAGCATTCGGGTCAGAGCTAAGCTTAAATTTAAGTATTCTCGAGAGACTACGAAGGCAACTTTCGGTTGCCCGTATGTATAGAGTCTGACATTCAACTAGAAAGGTGACCTACTATACCAACTTAAGATGGTACTCCTTTACCCAACAATTGACAAGTGGACAATTGAATTATGTTATTTAAAATTTATATTTTAGCATGCATATAAGAGAAACTAATATCTTATCTTTTTGGTCAAAATACCTTTGTAAATGGCGTACCTATTCTTATCATTTTTTTTATAAAATATGATTGTCTAGAAGTCGATCGCACCGTCGACCTAAGAAGGCAAGGGTGTTCTGTTAGTCTGGTGTCGGTAAATAATATTGTCATCCTACATATTATCGGGTCCCTGGATTGGGTCCGGATATCGTAGGATGGAATATTATTTTGCTCTACCACCGAATGTCTTTATCATCAATGTCTAAAACCCAAAAAAAACTGTCCAACTTACGACCTTATTTGATGATTTCTTAAATAGCCGCAGCTATACATGTGTGCTTATGTTTTGGTCATAAGCACCTAAAACCCAAACCAAGAAACAAGAAAAGTGAACCGAAAAGCAAAAAATAAAAAAAGGAAGAAGACTAACATGCCTCCAAAACCAGTTTAGGAAAGAAAAGCCAAAGCGATAGGAGGGTTAGCCTCAAGCATTCAGCCGGTGGGACTCCTCAAATAAACAACAAAATGTGGCCCATCTATCAATGCTGATTTTCACTTCCCAAGCTACCTGGTATAACAATTCAAGGGAAAACACGTCGAAGGGCTCCAATTGCTATCCCGACACATCTCTAAAAGATATATTATAGAGGATTCCAGACTGCTCCCAAAATTTCCTCGACAAAGATCAAAAATATTTTTTTTTATTCTTTTCGTTTCTTCTCTTATCAATTCAGCCCAATGAATTAGACTTTGACCTATCTCCAAGCATTTAATAGATTATTCCTCGAAAAGGGACATCAAAAACTCTTCCAAACATAAGGATTAAAGTATTTCAATTCACGAAGAGTAGAGCACTCAATCTCATTCCAAACCAATAGTTTCAGTGAAGTATGCACCTAATCACGACACAAAGGAAACCCGACAGATGCTCACAGGTAGGGAAAGTAGAAGGGCACAACCAAGCCCAAGCCAACATCCAACAGGTTCTCGGGTAGGGGCAGCCAAAAAAGCAAACCAAGGCCAAGCCAATCATCCAACAGGGTCACGGGCAGGGACAGCAGGACAAACAAATGTGAATGACCAGCATACATATTTTATTCTTTGTTTTTTTTGTTATTATAGTTTAGAAATGTGATTACTCATTGGTTATCTTAGACAACTCATCATGTTGCTTTCATAATATTTTTAGGTTTTAGGCATATGAATAAAATGAGCATAAGGGATTCAAACGTGTATAAAAGACGAGAACAACAAACGTAAATGTATAAAATTCTACTTGTTAATTTTAATTAATTTCTTTAGTGGCTTTTTCACGTATTATTTGATATTAAACTGCCTGTGATAGAAATAGATTAGCAAGAATTGATTTCTACGCTCTGACCGTCGGTTCACGTCTTGATTAACTCCAGACCCCGGGTCGAGTCGTGAAAAAAATCTTTAATCCACCCCCATTCGAAGCCCTAAGAGGGGGGGTGTGATGATGGATGTTTTCCTCATGTTCCTCACGTTCAATCTCTTTCTCTTTCGTTCTTGCCATGGATTCTTCGTCAACCTTTGATTAGGGTTTGCAAATTTAGTTGTCGGTGGGATTTTAGATTGCATCTCAATGAGCTTCTTTAGCATCTCTCGAATTTCTCTCGTGCTCTCGAATTTCTCTCGTGCTCTCGAATTGGTCCTCCAGTAGGTTCTCCATAAAAGAGAACTTCTTTATGGTGGTTAGGGCTGTCAGAAAAGCTCGTTGTTCACGAACAGCTTGTGTTTGACTCGTTAAGTAGCTCGTGTTCGGTCCGTTCGTTAAGTAAACGAATCGAACACGAACAAGTATTTAAAGCTCAAATTATAAATGAGCCGAACACGAACAACTCTTTGTTCGCTCGTGTTCGGCTCGTTTTAGCTCGAAATTAAAAAAATATATAATTATTTATATAATAATATATTATATATATTTATATCTAAGTTTAAATCATAACATCTCGTGGTAATGGGGTTAGTGTCTTCTTTTGTATACATTTGGTCCAGGTTTGAATCTCACACTTTACATCTATTTTTTTCAATTTAATTTTTCCGAGCCAATTTCGAGCCGAACACGAATATAAATATTTAAATCGAGCCGAATACGAACATACTGTTCACGAGCCAATTTCGAACATGAGCCGATTTCTAACACGAGCTATTTCGAACGAGCCAGCACAAGCTTGCTCAAGCTCGGCTCGTTTACAGCCCTAATGGTGGTGAACCTTTCTTACCAGATTAAAATTGACTCATCTCTTCCTTTAATTTCTTCTCTAGACCATCTACTTTTTTTGTTGTCATCTCTTCCAAAAAAAATTTCTATCTCAAAGGCAAAAATTTTTATTCCCTGAAAAACTATCGTCTCTTCTCAACTAGCTCTGATTACAACAGTACCTCAAAATTAGGGGTGTGAATGAACCGAGCACGAACAAACAGAGCTCGTGTTTGTGTTCGGTTCGTTTGAAATTACGTGTGTTTGAAATAGACTCATGTTTGAAATTGTTCGTGAAGTTACAGTTCGTGTTCGGTTTGATTTATTTGAAATATGTTTGAAATGTTTAAAATGTTTGAAACGTTCAAACTGTTCGAATTATTTGAATTATTCGAATTGTTCGAAATCTTACAAATTTGTTTGTATTGTTCAAATTGTTCGAGATCTTTCAAAAGCTTAAACCTATATGAAATTAATGCATAAACTTGTATGAATCACAACACAAATGCAAAATAATCGAAACACAACTCACAATAAAACCATAATATCATACCTCATCCATAAAAAATTTAGATGCAGAGGCAATATGATATATTTCACTCCTCCCAAAAACTAGTTTTCACTCAAAGAAACTAAATAAATTTAAACGAAATATAAGAATATTTAAGCTAAGAGATGAACCTGAAGATAAATAAAAAATTATAGAATTTAATATAAGCTAAGAGGCGAACATGAAGATCATATTATAATTTATAGGATTTAACTTTTTAAAATATGATAAATTTTTAGAGCATATAATTATTTTTAAAATGTGACAAAATTTTTTTATATATAATTATTTTAAATTATTTTATATTTCGAGATGATTGTGTCTTTGGTTCGTTTATAAACCGAACGAAAAAAAATTGTTCGTGTCTGTCTCATTCATTTGCTTATCGAACGAATTGAACACAAACTCCCCGACGAACTGAACACGAAATGTTTGCGAACAACAAGGTTTTTTTATAGCCCTACTCAAAATTGTGTTCCCAAATCACGTTAATCCCATCATCACTTCCCAGGTAGCACCTAACACAATTGTATGCGCACAGATCGGCGCGCTGCCAAAATATGTGAGATTCATGTCTTTGTTCGTCGTGATTCCCTCAGCCTAGAAGATGAAAACATCGAATCTCTATTTGACGCAATCCCTTGCGGCCTTCTCAGGATATGTCGTCACGTGCAATATTGTTTTGTGTGTAACTGTAAGCTCAAATCACGACAATATCGGTAGGAAATCTATCCCAAACCCTAAACTTAAGACTAACAATCCAATTTTATTCATTAAACTAACCCTAGATATAACAAGTTTATTTATACCAAACAATAATAAAAAAAAACTAAATTGCCCTTTAGGCGTACAAATGATAAATTTGCCCTTGGGCTAGGCGCCAACCTAATAAAAAGCTTTCGAGTCGATCTCAAAGTGATAAAGTAAAAATTAACCATCACTGAAATTAAAAATGAAAAATTCACAAGCAAAAGATAATGCTGCACAACTAGTGTGAATTTTGAATAATCTTTTTTCTTACTGAATACATAGATAATTCACCTATAAATAGGCGAGTACAAGAGATAAAAGAGGAATGAAATATTCCTACAATTAAGTAATTCCTATAATTATGGAATAAACATAAATACCTATAATTAAGGAATTACCCTTTTTATACTATGACTAAATATGGCAAGTACTAGATAGAATTAAAGTAAATAATAATGAGTGTAATTCCACACTCCCCCTCAAGGTGGGTTGTACAGATTGTACATGCCCAACTTGTTGGTTAGCTCCTCAAAACTGGACTTAGGGAGAGCCTTGGTGAGAATGTCTGCAGTTTGGTCTCTAGAAGGAGTATAGACCAATTCAATGATTTCATTGTCCACCTTCTCTGAAATGAAGTTTCAATCAATCTCAATGTGTTTCGTTCGGTTATGAT
>JXCR01113557.1:90773-113880 GCA_002079205.1 Phalaenopsis hybrid cultivar | reverse complement strand
TACGAGAGGGCATCCGATTTATGAGGTAGGCAGCGGTCAATGTTGCCTCGCCCCAATAACATTTAGAGACCGATGTGACAAACATGAGACAGCGGGCTACCTCCAACAAGTGACAATTTTTCCGCTCGGCAACCTCATTTTGTTGGGGAGTATTAACACACGTGCTAAGATGAAGGATGTCATGTTGAGTAAGAAAAGTTCCTAGGGAGGTGTTGAAAAAATCTCGTGCATTATCTCTTTTGAGAGCCTGGATTTTTCTGTCAAATTGAGTGAGTATCATTTGATAGAATGCACGAAATATTGGTCCTACCTCGGATTTGTCACGCATAAGATAGATCCATGTCACCCGTGTGTGATCATCAATAAAGGACACAAACCATTGGGCCCCAGAAATATTTTTTTCACGAGAAAGACCCCAGACGTCACTATGAATCAGAGAAAAGGGACGAGTGAGTTTGTATGATAATCGAGGAAATAAAGTACGAGTGTGTTTGGCAAGTTGACAAAATTTATAATTAAAATAGGTAGGACTTTTATTAATAAATAAATGAGGAAACAATTTTCCCAGGTACATAAAATTGAGATGACCTAAATTATAATGAAGTAATGATTTCACTATCATTATTAACGTTGGAATGGAATACAGATGCACTAAGCGGATTTAAGCAAGACAGACTTGATATTGGAATACAACTGATGAGTGAGACTAGACTGATAGAGGGTTTGTTGAGGAGATAGAGACCACTGCGCAACTCAGCACTGTCAATCATCCTCCCCGACTTCAAATCCTGAAATTCACAAATATATGGAAAAAATTTAGCAACACAATGACAATCATGGTGAGCTTACTAATAGAGATCAGATTGCAATCTAAAGTAGGAACATGAAGCACAAAAGTGAGGAATAAATCTGAAGAGATGCGGACAGAACCAAGACCAGCAACTTTGGAGGTTGATCCATCAGCAATCCGAATAGTGAGGGTCGGATTACACGGCCGGTAATCCATTAAAAAGGAGACATCCCCGATCATATAATCGGAGGCACCTGAGTCAACAATCCAGGGGCGAGAAGGGGTTGAATCCAAAACGAAAGCGGATGGGGAAATACCTTGATAGGTAACAAGGTCGGTGGCACCCAATGCCACACTAGTAGACTGGACTGGTGACAACTGACCGAGCATCTTCTGGAGGGCATGAATTTGTTCTTCGTTGAATGGGCTCGTTCCTGGAGAGGCTTCGGTGGTGCTGGTGGCAGCTGCCCGATAATCCCGTTTGGGTTTCCCATTGANGGAAACATATTTCAGATTATAACCCCAATGATGGACTCATTCAAGATAAAACCCTAATTTAAAGGGATCCTCTCCATAAGAAAGCCCATCTAAAATTTCCAAGGAATATGCATTTCACACTCCAAATCTGAGTGAATTCAAGATAAAATCACAAACATAAGGAATTCTGCCACAGCAAAAATAAAAGAAGTAATATAAACTTTACATATATATATAGACACACACACACATACACATGAAGCCCAGAACTAATCAACTGATTTATGCCCAAAGTAACCATACATTCACCCTCAACCTAGCTTGCCAAGGGTGACAAATTTCATTGTAGCAAAAGCTCACAAAAACTAGTGACATATCAAGAGTATACATATATTCACACTAAAACTTCAGACTAGTTAGAAAATGCCCCGTGGCTTTCATCTTGAAGTTAGCCTGAATGCAATTTTGATTGGTAAGACGCCAATAACTCGTTTCAAAAAAAAAATCTAAAAATTTTTTACACCTTTTTATCATGGTCCTCTATAAAAAAGCTTTACCATCTAACAAGCAAACAAAAATAGTAAACCTGGATACTTTCAAGAAAATATTATTAAGAAAAGAATTTTCAGCACAAATTATTTTCAGTAGAACTATTTCCCATGCACACGCCTACTGTGTAGAAATGTATATCAGTCATGCAAATGTAAGCATGTATAGCTCAAATTCAANATGCCAATACACCAAGACCTAAAGATCAAATTGAGGCTATCAAGAAAAACAGTCTAAGCTATATTCTTTGGATCGACCATACATAAATCAAATTATATTGAGGCGTTGAACCACCATTAACAAGTAAATTCATGTCTGTGTAGGCTTCTAACAAATATGGTGTGATTATAGAATATCACAACTAAATTGGTTACCAAAATCATTGAAGAATCCCCTACAAATAAAAACTCTTAAAACGTCCTACCTCAATGACAAATAAGGTAAATAGAAAAAATAATTTAACGGGTCAACTCTAAATGCATCTAAAATGCTCAAAAAAGTAAGCCCTTAATGTTCAATATATCTAACAGATTAGAAGGTTTCAAAGGCGATGCAGCAAGAATCCAAAGCTACAAAAGCCTTGATAAAAAGCCAAAAAGTTGACGAATGGCAAATTCTCAGCCTAGAGCTCTTGATTACCGATAACCGAATAGATAACCTTATCAGATAAGGCCCTACTCAACACATTTGATAGTTTAGCTAGCCTTATGAAATCTCTCCAGTTCAACAAGCCCCAGTAATGAAAACCAAAGAAAACTTCCAAGAGATTCAATAACTTTATAAANATATCTAACAGATTAGAAAGTTTCAAAGGCGATGCAGCAAGAATTCCAAAGCTACAAAAGCCTCGATAAAAAACCAAAAAGTTGGCGAATGGCAAATTCACCAGCCTAGAGCTCTTGATTACCGATAACCGAATAGATAACCTTATCAGATAAGGCTCTACTCAACACATTTGATAGTTTAGCTAGCCTTATACAGCCTCTCCAGTTCAACAAGCCCCAGTAATGCAAACCAAAGAAAACTTCCAAGAGATTCAATAACTTTATAATTGGATCAAAATATCAGGCTAATGAGACCTCAACTGCAAATTTGAAACACCCAACTCAATTATGGGATCGAATATTAGATATTATAACAAGAAGTGTTTGCAATATCATTATCAATACAAATAAATCAATTTATCCCTAGAATCAAGCTCGCAATTATAAAGATAATTACTTCATACAACACTCTCATATGATGGGTACGGATAGTGCAAATCCTAACCGGAAGGCATCCTCATAATAAAAATGCCCTCTAAGACTACAAGGGAAACATATTTCAGGTTATAACCCCAATGATGGACTCATTCAAGATAAAACCCTAATTTAAAGGGATCCTCGCCATAAGAAAGCCCATCTAAAATTTCCAAGGAATATGCATTTCACGCTCCAAATCTGGGTGAATTCAAGATAAAATCACAAACATAAGGAATTCTGCCACAGCAAAAAAAAAAAAGAAGTAATATAAACTTTACATATATATATATATATAGACACACACACACATACATATGGAGCCCAGAACTAATCAACTGATTTATGCCCAAAGTAACCATACATTCACCCTCAACCTAGCTTGCCAAGGGTGACAAATTTCATTGTAGCAAAAGCTCACAAAAACTAGTGACATATCAAGAGTATACATATATTCACACTAAAACTTCAGACTAATTAGAAAATGCCCCGTGGCTTTCATCTTGAAGTTAGCCAGAATGCAATTTTGATTAGTAAGACGCCAATAACTCCGTTTCAAAAAAAAAAAATCTAAAATTTTTTACACCTTTTTATCATGGTCCTTCTCTATAAAAAAGCTTTACCATCTAACAAGCAAACAAAAATAGTAAACCTGGATACTTTCACGAAAATATTATTAAGAAAAGAATTTTCAGCACAAATTATTTTCAGTAGAACTATTTTCCCATGCACGCGCCTACTGTGTAGAAATGTATATCAGTCATGCACATGTAAGCATGTATAGCTCAAATTCATAAAAGAATTCTAATAAGCTGGCAGGTCCAATATTAATTTACATAGCATCCAATGATAAAATTTTGAATCAATTCTTAGGTTTTCTCTAATAACAAGATAAATTTTTAATTGCCTTGACAAAAATCAAAACCATTAGAATTAAACCTAATTGCATCATATNTTAATAAAAATCAAAACCATTAGAATCAAACCTAATTGCATCATAAATAATAATAAAGAAGTGACTCAAAATTTAAATCAAGTTAATTTCAACCCAATTAAATAAACACTCATAATAAGATCAAGGAACATACCACAGAGAAAATCTGAAGTTTGCTTAGTGTGGCTGTAAGGCCCTCCTGAACCAATTGTTTCCAAGTTAACTCCATATGTTATAAAGACAAAACTCAACATATTTAAGCAGAATGAAAACATTCTAGTCGAGGATTATTTTTTTAAAATTACACTCAAATAAACCTGTCATTAATGCCAGTGCAATCAAAAGAAAATTATATAATTTTAAATATAAGCTGTCACTTTTTGAGAAGACAAGTCACCTATCAAAGTTACAATGAGTCCAGTAACCCTTGGAAGGATTAGACTTTAAAAATCTTTTCAATAAGCCACAGAAAAAAAAGAGTAGATCATTAAAAAAAAAAAAAACTATATAGATTTTAAAAAAACACCAAGTATAAGAAAGTTGAAATATAGAATATTAATCTTTCTAAAATACGATCTCAAAAACAATCCAATCAATGAATATTCACACATGCCAATAATACGAGAGGATGCTCAAACTTTCATCAATTTCCAATCGCATTCATACCCACAAAAACTAAGATAAAATATATGGTACATATCGAACAACTGGTCACTCATTTTGCAAAACTTTCTCCTCATGCCCATGGTGACCGCACTAACTATGCCATTAAACCTTTCCCTCAAACTTCAGTACCAAACTAGAGAATAACACCAGGAAAACTAAACCATCAAACTAATATTATTTCACGATTCACAAAAAAAGGGCAGAAAAACCGTCTGATGTCAAAAATGAACAACAATAACCACAACAAATGAAAATGATGATGAGAACAACATTACAAAAAGCAAGAGTACAAGAGAGAAATAAAAAAAGAAAACCATTAGGCTTTAATTTTTTATCTTGCGAGTAGCCACATAAACCACTGTAATTTTTTAATGTATAAAAAGGGAATGGCGATAATTGCGATAACATTCTGGGATATAGAATTGTCAAGGCTTCAAGCAGAATTACAACGAAAAGCACAGCCTCCTTGCTACACACATGATAGCTCCTTCCTCTCGTCCTCCTTTGATCGGCCAAGGCACCACTCCTTGTCCTTGTGTCGCATTCCCTTCCCCTCACAGAGCCATTCGACCTTCGCACCAAAAGCCTCCTGCATGCATAAACAGCACCGTCATCTTCTTNGAAGAAATACGCCCTGTACAAATGCCAGTGCAATCAAAAGAAAATTATATAATTTTAACTATAAGCTGACACTTTTTTAGAAGACTTGGGAAGGCTTATTGTTAATCAATTTCATTAACAAAACAAGTCACCTATCAAAGTTACAATGAGTCCAGTAACCCTTGGAAAGATTAGACTTTAAAAATCTTTTCAATAAGCCACAGAAAAAAAAAAGACTAGATCATTAAAAAGAAAAACTATATCAAGATTTTAAAAAAACACCAAGTATAAGAAAGTTGAAATATAGAATATTAATCTTTCTAAAATACGATCTCAAAGACAATCCAATCAATGAATATTCGCACATGCCAAATAATACGAGAGGATGCTCAAACTTTCATCAATTTCCAATCGCATTCATGNATTAACAAAACAAGTCACCTATCAAAGTTACAATGAGTCCAGTAACCCTTGGAAAGATTAGACTTTAAAAATATTTTCAATAAGACACAGAAAAAAAAAGAGTAGATCATTAAAAAAAACACTATATCAAGATTTTAAAAAAACACCAAGTATAAGAAAGTTGAAATATAGAATATTAATCTTTCTAAAATACGATCTCAAAAACAATCCAATCAATGAATATTCACACATGCCAATAATACGAGAGGATGCTCAAACTTTCATCAATTTCCAATCGCATTCATACCCACAAAAACTAAGATAAAATATATGGTACATATCGAACAACTGGTCACTCATTTTGCAAAACTTTCTCCTCACGCCTATGGTGACCGAACTACCTATGTCATCTCTCATTAAGCATGCCAACATTAACAGTAGGGGCTAGATTTGAATCTTATTATTTATATTAAATATTCATTTAAATATAATTTAATATATATTTATTCTATTTCTTAATTAATAATTTTAATTGATTATAAATCTTTGTAGCCCTGTATTCAATCAAAATNTTTAATCTTGCGAGTAGCCATATAAACCACTGTAATTTTTTAGTTTATAAAAAGGGAATGGCGATAATTGCGATAACATTCTGGGATATAGAATTGTCAAGGCTTCAAGCTGAATTACAACGAAAAAGCACAACCTCCTTGCTACACACATGATAGCTCCTTCCTCTCGTCCTCCTTTGATCGGCCAGGGCACCACTCCGCATCCTTGTGTCGCATTCCCTTCCCCTCACAGAGCCATTCGATCTTCGCACCAAAAGCCTCCTGCATGCATAAACAGCACCGTTATCTTCTTAACCATATTCTTCCTTATGCGTGCCGATAGAACCCCCCGCCCCCCCTCCCCCCAACAAAGCAAGTTGTTTCTACCTCTTGATCTGGCCACGTACCCATTCATGTCCAAGATTGTTCACTTCCTCCNAATCATTAAAGGCCTATCCAGATATAGTAATCCTTGCCTGAAAAAGAAAAGAAAAAAAGAAAGAAAAAAAAAAGAAAAAGAGAAAAAAAAGAAAAAGGAAAAGAAAAAAAATTAGGAATGAGAAGCATGACGATTAATGCCAAATCAAAAATTGGTTATTTGATCTTTTTAAAGTATAAGATTTGAGAAACTCTTAAGCTTATAGATTTAATATAATAAGTAAAATTATTTTTAATGAAGTTTTTAAGTGGAGATAATAAAAGAAACTAAATTCTAAATTTGAAAAATCTACAATACATTTCTGAATTAGATAGAAACTCATATTTTCATCTTTCTTAACTTTAAAAATTTCTAAACCTTAAGTTGGTCTCATTTACTGAATATTTTTGTCAAAATTAGATTGTTATATTTCTAAATCAAAATTTTAGTAACTCCTAAAGAAACTCGTATACATATCGTACATATTTAGTTTTTAAGAACTGAAGTGTCACTTGGAGACAAGTAACATTTTATCTTTGGGGGATTTTGATACACCTAAAATATATAGTATTTTTAGACACATTTTTAGACTTATTTTTTAGATATTATACTTTAATGGAAGGTATTTTTGTATTTTTCTTACAGATACAGTAGAAAGGGTGAAAAATCCTTAAATAAGTGAAAAAGTATCAAATTTGGAGCAAAAAGGTGAAAAATGTGCAAAAGAGTTTTGGCGCATAAGCGCTAGATCCAACGCTTAAGCGCCGATTAAACAGAGAAGGCCACGACAAAGTGCCAAAGGCCCTGCTCTTAAGTGCTAGTGGTAATTATTTGGTGAGTAAATTCAGTTTCTGCTAATTTTGAAGAGGTTTTTGAGGCACCCATTGGCTTAATTGGTGGTTATAACCACCAATTAAGAAAGGATGCATCTCTTGGGAAATACAATGAATCTAGACATATTTTGAAGAGAAACCAAGGAACCTTTTGGAAAATTATAAAAGAAAGAAGATTGGGACTTTGAAAGATGTCCTAAAAGTATTGGAAAGTTTTGAAAGTTCTCATTTGGGGAGTTAGTTTGGAGAGATTTTCAGGCACCACTTTTCCTTTTCTTTTATCTTTTTCGTTATTTTATTTTGAGTGATTGTAAAGAGAAAAGAATCAAAGGAACTTTAAGAGTTTGGTGGAGGACTTGAGATAAGTTTTATCTTTCTGTTTTGAGACTACTTTTGGTTTAAATTGAGACTTATTGTTGGTTTAACAATGATTTCTTCTTTTAAACTAAAGTGTGGCTTTGTTTTTTCTATGGATTCTGAGTAGTTTTCCATATCTTTCTTCTTAAAATGATAGTTAATTAAGATTTGGAGGGAAGTTGTGGAAAGTATTGATCTTTAATGATGGAAGAAGTTGTGATGATTTAAATCCATGCACTTCATTTACTTCTTTCTTTGGCCAATCTAGATGTTAAATATTGTTGTGAGAACATGTAATTACCGGGCTGGTATTGTCTCAGTCAACAATTGGAAAGAATCACATGAGGTTCTATGAATAAGAATGTAGTTCATATGACTGAGTGCAAATAAGTAAGGGAATATGCATTGACAGGTGTAAAGTTAGAGAACTTTAAAGTGACAGGTTAAAGCCCCCAACTTGGTTTATTGCTTTAGGTTTTGATACAAGAATGTTAGCCCCAGGTGGAGGGAATCAAGGGAACTTTAGAGTGAGAGCTAGTATCTTCCCTCCTTAGCTAGTCTTCAGAACTATTTAAACTTTAAAATAGCCAATATTCTTTATAGCATCTCTAGTAAGGGTAAAGAATATTATCGCTCCTATTTAGCACAACAAAATTAGCATACTTCCACAACATAATTCCTATACTTATTTCTGATTCAGAAAAAAAAAGAAAGATATTTTCATATTTACTGCTTTTCTTCTACAAAAACTCTAGTTATCTTTTTAAATTTTTCTTTTTCTATCAAAATATTGAAAATAACCAAAATATTTAAAATTTCATTATTATAAAAATCATCTTTAGTTTATATAATTATCTTTTTAATAAAAATAGAAAGTTTGATGTTCAATAGTACATATTGCGCATTCTCCCTGTGGGTTCGATATTCATGTCTTAATCAAAAAGTCCTATATTACTTGATAACAATATGTATACTTGCGTAGTATCCAAATATATATAAATTAAAAGTTAAATTCTTATTTTTCGTTAGGATCAAGTTTTTTGGTTTTGTTGCAATGTAAGGACATATAAGTGAAATATAATCTGAAATATTGTTAAACTGTACATATTAGCAGTATCCAAGGATCAACAGACTTATGACAAAATGCCAGGAATATCCTCAGAAGATAAAGTTCATAGGCTTGGAGTTGACAAGAGCATGACTCTAGTGAAACAAGCTCCCCAAACATTCTACTTGAAATTATAGCAACAAGTCATTGCTGAGGTTAAGAAGTTAATCAATGCTAAATTTGTGTGAGAAGAACAATACCCTTTATGGTTAGCCAATGTTGTACCCGTTAAGAAGAAGAATGGATAGATTTAGGTGTGTCGATTCTGTAAATTAAACAAAGCGTGTCCAAAGGAAGAGTTTGCGCTACTGACACTAGAGTTAATTGTGTACATTGTGTCGACATAAGATTTTCTCCTTCATGAAAGGATCATCAGGATATTATCAAATCAAGATGGCTCCAGAAGATGCAGCACTTACAGCCTTCCAAATGCTGATCAGAATCTTTTTTTACACAGTAATGATGTTTTGATTGAAGAACAACAGAGCAACATAACAGTGAGCTATGATGAAGATCTTTGATTACCTCTTCGACAACCAGGTGGAGTGCTACGTGGATAATTTATTCATCAATAGCGAGAAGAGAATAGGCCACATATGTGATTTGAGGATTATGTTCAAATGATTACAACAATTTAATCTTAAAATGAATCCTTTAAATTCTGCTTTAGGCGTTACCTCTGGGAAATTTCTAGGATTCATTGTCCATCATCGGGGAATTGAAATCAACCTAGATAAGAATAAAGCTGTCTTGAAAATGCCACCTCCCAAAACTTTGAATAAATTATGATCCTTTCAAAGTAAACTGGCATACCGGTGATGTTTTATATCTAATATATACGGTAGGTGTCAGCCCTTCTAAGATTAATTAAAAACGATGTTAAATTTATTTCATAAGAGAAATGTCAACTGACCTTTGAAGATGTTAAGAAATACTTATCGAAACCTTATTTTTTGGCATCCTCTATCCTCAGGAAAACTTTGATATCTTATACCGTGGCCTTAGAAGACTCTCTCGGAGCCTTGTTAGCTCATTTTAATGAAGATAATAAGGAAAGTGCACTCTATTATTTCTGTCGGCATCTAATATCGGTGGAGGTAAAGTATTCTTCTATTGAGAAGCATTGCCTAGCTTTGATTTTTGCCATCCAGAAGCTCAGATATTACATTCTTTCTCATAAGGTTACCCTTAGTTTGAAAGTTAATCCATTCCAATATTTAATGACTTGACCAACTCTTTTTAGACATTTGGCAATGTGGTCGATGATTTTATTGTAATTCAATATAACTTTTGTACCCCTTCATGCTATCGAAGGACGGATTTTGGCATATTTTCTTATAGCGCACCCACTACCAACTGATTCCCCTCTCAATGATGATCTACCAGACAAGCAGATACAACAAGTAAAGCCGTCCAATACCAGACATTGAGAAATGCATTTTGATGGAGCTTTATCAACTAGAAGAGACAGGATAACAGGAAGTTGTACCAGACAAAGCAGGGGTTGGTTTTATTTTCATTTTGTTGGATCAAACAATGTTAAGTTTTTTTTACCACGTGATAGATCCGTGCAAGAACAATGAAGTAGAAAACAAAGCCTTGATCACTAGATTAGAATTGGTAATATCAATGGACATAACGGACATTACCATCTATGGTGATTCACAACTCGTCATTTAGTAAATTTCCAAACAATAAAATATTTTGATCCAAGATTAGTAGAATATTATCACTACGCAATGAAATTTTTGGAACAAATTCCCAATGTGACACTTTACAGGTTTACTCAAGGAGATAACACCCATGCCAACACTTTAGCCAAGGTTGCTAAGGAATCAGCATGTCCTATGGTGAATTCCATTGATATTACAGTATAGGGAAATCAATTTCTATCATAGATCAACCTGAATAGTCTAAATATGCTTGGAAAAGAAGAAGAAATAGTAGCTACAGTGACTGATGTTATCAAAGATTAGCACAGGTCATTGATAGAATATTTGTAAACAAGAAGACTACCAGATGATAAGTCAGCAACGTATCACATCATGAGAAGATCTCTAATGCATGCTTTGTTAGGTAATTTCTTATAAAGAAAGTCATTTGATCATATGTGGCTGATAATTTTAAGTAGATCAGAAGTGCAGGATATCATCAACCAACAAGGAGAACGAGTTGTTGGATCAGATACACTACTTTTCAAAATGGAAACTTTGGTAACAATGAAAAAGTTCCACATCATCGACTCTGAAACTTCTTTTAGTGCCTCACTTAGTAGACTATGGCTTCATGAGCATAAGATGGATCGCTCTTCATTATATCAATGCACAAAGTATTTAGAAAAAGGACAAGAGTGTTTTATTACAGGATATCTACAACCGTTCGCTGTCTATTAAATCGGTGTACATGAAGATTCTGCATATTATGCTTTAATAGAGAAAATGATATTCTCTAAAGATGTAGTAATGACACCAAATATAGAAGAAAAGGACAAAAACAAGAAAATGAGTAAAAAGACCACAACAAAAGAAAATAAGCTGATAGAGATTTTTCTTCAAAACCCACGAAGAATAAGAACTCTCATCAGACTTGCATCCAAGATTGAGGTCGGGGATGAGAACAAGAGAGGGAAAAACCAACAATTGACATGAAGAAATCATCGAAATTCAATGTTTGTCTGGACTCTGAAGAAGAAAAATAAAAAGAAAATAAAACGTTTTTAATTTCAAAAAAACAAAGTTCAAGAAATCTCTTAAAGAAGAAGATAAAGAAATAATTTGAGTCCATGTACGAATGAAACAATCACTAAAAATATGCTTGACCCTAACCCCAATTTCTCCATCGAAAATTGAGAAGTTAGTGGTCAAGGAAGTATATGTTGAGGACAGAAATCTTATAAAATTTTGACTTGGTTCTTAAAAATAAAAAACTTGAAGAAGAAAATGTTCTAAAATTTATGAAAATCCCTTTTCAACTTTACTCTCGTTGTGTTAAAAAACTTAATCAAAATGGTTTGAAATTCAAACAATGGACATTATAACAATCTTATCATTTTAAAAATTATGGAATAACAATAAAAGAAACCATAACTCTAAAGAAGGCATTGGGTTTGGAACTCTAGAGTCTCTAGATGACACAAAATTTTGCATAGTTGTCACCGAAGGACTTCATTCTGAGCATACATCTGATCTTGCAATTGATGATGTTCCACCAGAATTTGAAGAAGACATTAAGTCGACAGTTGATGAACTAAAAGAAATAAACTTAGGAATGGATGAAATCTGAAACTGACGTTTATTAGTTTCTTCCTTAATGACATTGAAGTAAGAGAAATATTTCATCTTTTAAAAGGGTATAAGGACTACATTTCTTGGAGTTACAATTAAATGCCAGGACTCGCTCCAGAAGTTGCATTTCCGTAAACATGGATTATACTAAACTGCAATTCCAGTTAAACAAGCTCCAAGATGAATGAGAATTGAAATAAAAAAACAAGTCATTGTCGAAGTTAAGAAATTAATCGACGCTAACTTTATTTGAGAAGAAAAATACCCAAGACAGCTGGCTAAAATAATGTCAGTAAAGAAGAAAAATGTTCAAATTCGAGTCTGTCTAAAACTCAGAGATCTAAACAAGGCTTTTTGAAAGGATGAATTTACTTTACCAATTCCAGAGTTGATGGTTGATATTGTATCAACACATGAAATATTGTGCTTTATGGATGAATCATCTGGATACAATCCGATCAAAATGTCTCCAGAAGATGAACTAAAGACAGCTTTTTGAACACTCATCGGAATATACTGATACAAAGTAATATCGTTTGGATTAAAGAATGCTGGTGCTACCTATCAATGAGCCATGACACAAATCCTTGATGAACTTATCCACAATCAAGTTGAATGTTATGCGGATGACTTGGTTTTCAATATTAAAGCAAAATATAATCATGTGTATGATTTGAGAATCATCTTCAAATGATTACGACAATCAAGTTGAATCTTTTAAAGTGCACCTTTGGTGTCACCTCAGTGAAGTTTTTAGGATTTGTTGTTCGACATCGTAAGATCGAAATTAACCCCCTCAAAATTGAAGCCATTTTGATCATTCCTCGTCCTAAGAAAGTAACCCAACTACAATCTTTTTGATGAAAACTAGCATACACCTGACTTTCCATTTCTAATCTATCGGGTAAGTGTAAACCTCTCACCAGCTTGACCAGAAAATATATCAAATTTGTGTGGGATGAAAAATGCTAACATGCCTTTGAAAACATCAAACAATATTTAATAACACCTCATATCCTAGCATCCCTTATTTTAAGGAGACCTATAATCCTCTACACTGTGGCTTTAGACAATTCCCTTGGAGCATTACTGGCTCAAGTTAATGATGAGGGTAAATAAAATACATTGTACTATATAACTCATTGTTTGGTCTGAGATGAGGTAAATAAGCATGCAATTGAGAAGAATTATTTAGCTTTGATCTTCACAGTTTAAAAGTTAAGACATTATATTTTGTCTCATACGGTAGCTTATATCTTGAGAGTTAACCCTTTGCAATTTTTGATGACTGAACCAAAACTTTCTGGAAGATTGGCAAGATGGGTGAAGATATTGCTCCAATTGAACATTACATTTGTACTGTTGCGTACTGTCAAGGACAAAGTTTAGCAAAATTTTTAGCAGCACACCCTATACCAACTGAATCTCCTCTTATTGATGATTTGCTCAATTAGCAAGTATTAGAAATAAGAAATTCCAACAGAAAAAAATGGGAATTATATTTTGACAGAACTTCATCTGCTCGAAAAGGTTATACCTGACAAAGCGAGAGTAGGATTATTTTTCATCACTCAACATAAAGTGATGATGTCATTTTCTTATCACCTGACTGAACCATGCACAATTAATGAAGTTGAGTGTGAAGCGCTCATAATCGGTTTGAAATTGATGATACAAATGATAATAAAAGATATCGACATCTATGGTGACTCTCAACTGATTATCAATCAAATTGTGGGAAAATACGAAACTTTGAAACCACAACTTGAACAATATTTCTACTACACTCTGTAATTGCTTCAACAAATTTCAAATGTAACACTCTTCCTAATTTGAAGATGAGACAAATCTCTAGCAGACGCTTTGGATAAACTTGCAAAATAGTTTGCTTATCCAGAAGAGGATGACATTCCAATTTCGATAAGAGGACGACGAGTTCTCTCTCAAGTTGACAATGATAGTTTCAACAAAGTTATTGAAGAGACATCAACGACATCAATCATCAAATAAGATGAAGATTAATGAAATCCAATTATTTAATATTTGCAAACCAAATGATTACCTTAAAACAGTTCCGTTGCAGCCCAAACTAAACAAAGAGCGTTGTCTTACACTCTAGTAAATTATGTTTTTTTACCAACGATCTTTCAAACAGATGTGGTTAAGATGTTTAAACCAAAATGAGGCTCAAGAAATTATTAAATAAGTTCATTCAGGTTATGTGGTATCTGGACCAAAGATGAAAATGGAAATAAAAAGAATGGGATACTGTTGGCTGACGATGATGACTGACTGTCTCTCAACTGCAAAGAAATGTCATCATTATCAAGTACATGAAGTAGTTTTACATCAACTGTCAAATGTATTACACCTGACAATTAAATCTTTGCCATTTGAATGTTGGGGCATGGACATAGTAGGCCCTATAGACCCTCCATCATCTAAAAGGCATTGACTCATTTTAGCTACTACATATTACTTCTCCAAATGGGCTGAAGTAGTACCGATTAGAAAATTCAAAGTAGAACATGTTCTCCAATTTTTTAAAACACGGATTGTCTATAGATTTGGAATTCCTCAAAGTGTCATATCAGACAACGGAGTAGCCTTCAAAAATACAAAAATGAACAACTTCGTCTAATGACATGGAATAGATTGGAGATATTTGATAGTTTACTATCCCAAAGAGAATGGTTTGGCAGAAGTTTTTAACTAAACATTAGTTCAAATTTGTAAAAAGACATTGACTAACAGTCTGAGACAGTAGCTTGAATGATTGATAAAAGAAAATCATTTTATGAAGCTTGGGAAAAATTTAAAGAACTCTTAAGAAAGTGTCCAGACCATGCTATATCAGATTGATTAATAGTTCAAACTTTTTATAATAGATAAGTTGGATCTCTTAGATCAATTATCGATGCCACTGGTAGTGGTTCATTGATGTTAAAACCATTTTATGACGCTTAAGCTTTAATTGAAGAAATGGAAACCAATAATTTTTAATGGCCCTATGAGAGGATAAATCCTAAGAAAGTAGCCAATATTCATGAATCTGATGCATTTACTATGTTAGCAAATCAAGTTGATGCAATTTCAAGGAAGTCCCCTAAGAAAGTAGCCAATATTCATGAAACTGATGCATTTACCATGTTAGCAAATCAAGTTGCTGCAATTTCAAGGAAGTTAGACCAATTTGTAGAAAATAACCCATTTCATGAATCTGATGCATTTACTATGTTAGCAAATCAAGTTGCTGCAATTTTAAGGAAGTTAAATCATGAAACTAATGCATTTACTATGTTAGCAAATCAAGTTGCTGCAATTTCAAGGAAGTTAGGCCATGAAACTGATGCATTTACCATGTTAGCAAATCAAGTTGCTACAATTTCAAGGAAGTTAGACAAATTTGGAATGAATTTTTCTCAACCAATTTCCATGATTGAAGAGAACTCATTAGGCGAAATGGTAGATTCTCAAACATCAGTAGGAACATTTAATGCCATAAATTATAAGCAAAATAAACAATATTCCAATTATTATAACCCATGTTGGAAGAACTATCTCAACCTTAACTGGAATAACAATTCAGATGGTAATAATCAGTAATGGGGGAACAACCAAGGGAATAATAATTATAGACCTACTTGAATTATTTAAGAATCAAAATATTTAAGGATAAGAAGTTGTCTATAAATGAAGTGGTGTTACAAATTAGTAATCAATTACAAAGTTAAGGAGCTTCAATTAGAAATATTGAGAATCAACTTGTGCAAATTGCGAGTCATCAAGTAATAGATCCCAAGGAACACTTCCTAGTAATACTGAATCAAATCCTAAAGGCCAGAATAAAGAGAAAGTTAAAGCCGTAAAATTTAGAAGCGGAAGAGAGTTGGAAGGTAGGGTTCAAAAAGAGATTGATGTAGAGAGAGAAGAAATTGAAGAATCAAAAGAGGATGCTCCAAAAGATTTTGAAGGACAAATTTCTCAGCTGAAAATTGATTTAAGAAAAACCACCACGTCCATTTCCTCAGAGACTTCGACAAAAGAAGTTGGACAAGCAATTTTCAAAATTTCTGGAAATATTTAAGAAGTTTACAGTCAATAACTTATCCTAAAGGAATTATAGAAGATGTCCTAGTGAAAGTGGATCAATTTATCTTTCCTGTTGATTTTATTGTGCTTGATATGGAGGAAGATAACGAGATAACTATCATTTTGGGGAGACTATTCCTAGCCACAGAAATGATAGATGTGTAGAAAGGGGAATTAACAATGCTTGTCCATGATCAAACTGTTACTTTTAACATTTGAAAATCAATGAAATGCCCTGCAAAAGGTAAAGAAGATGAATGCTATAGAATGAATGTTATAAGATATCTGAGAGAATTTCATTTCAAGACCACTTATGAAGAAAAATTTGAAGAAAAAGATTTGAAACACGAGCAAGAAGAGGAATTAGATCAATGTGTAAAAGGAAGATTCAAGTGATGTTCAATAAAGTTTTGAAATTTTGGACACGATAGATAAAGACAAATCATTTTGTCCATCTATTGAAAAACCTCGAGAACTTGAGTTGAAATTACTTCAGGAATATTTAAAATATTCCTTTTTAGAAGTTTCCTCTACTTTACCTGTTATAATTTCCTTGAAGTTAACAAATGAAGAAGAAGAAAAGCTGATGAAAATTCTAAAAAATTTTAAGAAAGCCTTCTGATGGACAATTGCTGATATTAAAGGAACCAATCCTTCAATTTGTATGCATAGAATTAATTTGGAAGAAAACTGCAAACCCAGGGTTGATCCACAACGGAGATTAAATCCTACTATGAAAGAATCTGTAAAGAAAAAAATTTTAAAGTGGTTAGATGCTGAAATTATCTACCCTATTTCAGATAGTGCATGGGTTATTCCAATTCTTTGTGTTCCTAAGAAAGCAGGAGTAACTGTAACTGTGAATGAGAAAAATGAGTTAATACCTACTAGACAAGTTATAGGGTGGTGAATATGCATTGATTATAGAAAATTAGATCTTGCCACTTGGAAAGATCATTTTCCACTACACTTTCTAGATCAAATGCTGGATAAACTAGCTGGGCATAATTACTTTCATTTTTTGGATGGATATACCGGTTATCACCAGATTCAAATAACTCTTGAGGATCAAGAGAAAACATCATTTACCAGTCCTTATCTACATTTACTTTTTGGAAGAATGCCCTTTGGTTTATGTAATGCCCCTGCTACATTTTAAAGATGTATAATGGCAATTTTTTTGTGATTTAATTGAAAAAGGGATTGAAGTCTTTATGGATGACTTTTCAGTTTTTGGAACTTCATTTGACTCATTTTTATAACATTTATCTAAAATTCTTCAGCACTGTGAAGAAACAAATTTAGTCCTTAATTGAGGAAAATGTCAATTTATGGCAGTAGAAGGAATTGTATTAGGTCATCAAATATCAGAAAATAGTATGGAAGTAGATCTTGCTAAAATTCAAGTGTTTGCTAATTACCTTATCCAACAAATGTAAGGGAAATTAGGAGTTTTTTAGGACATGTTGGATTCTACAGTCAATATATTATGGACTTTTCTAAGACTGCTAAGCCTTTATTCCATTTATTGGAGAAAGAAGCAATTTTCAATTTTGATGAGGAATGCCTAAAATCTTTTAAATTATTAAAAGAAAAATTAATTGCTGCACAAATTATAATTTCACCAAATTGTGAAAAACCTTTTGAACTTATGTGTGATGCAAGTGATTATGCTAATGGAGCTGTTTTAGGACAAAGATATGATAAAATTTTCAAACTTATTTACTGTGCTGGTAAAGCTCTTAATGAAAGTCAGATATGATAAAATTTTCAAAGTTATTTACTATGCTAGTAAAACTCTTAATAAAACTAAAATTAATATACAATAACTATGATAAAATTTTAAAAGTTATTTACTATGCTAATAAAACTCTTAATGAAACTCAAATTAATTGTACAACAACTGAAAAAAGTTATTAGCAATAGTATATGCCTTTGATAAATTTAGATCATATTTGATTGAAACTCTTGTATAGTGCAGATATTAAGTACTTAATGAAAAAGAAGGATACTAAACCGAGACTTATAAGATGGATTCTTCTTTTATAAGAATTTGATTTTAAAATAGTAGATAGGAAATTAATTGAAAATCAAATTGCAAATCATTTGTCCGGGCTTGAATTAGAAAAACCAATCTATTTTGAAAAAGAAATTAATGAACATTTTCGAGATGAAAATTTTTTTACTATAAATGAGTGGAGTGTTTCGTGGTAAGCCGACATTATGAACTATATTGTTAGTGATCTTAAACTCTATGGAATGACATACCAACAAATGAAGAAATTTATTTCTGAAGCTAAGACTTATTTTTGGGATGACCCATATTTATATAAACAAGGAAAGAATCTGATCATTCAAAGATGTGTACCATTAGAAGAAACTTATGAAATTATCCAAAAATATCATAATTCTGATTTTAGGGGACATTTTTGTGTTGATAAAACAACATACAAAACTCTACAATTTGGATTTTATTGGCCTACAATTTTTAGAGATGTTAATGCTTATATCAAAACTTGTGATAGATGTCAAAGAGTAGGCAATATTTCTAGAAGAAATAAGATGCCCCTCAATTATTTGCTAAAAGTTAAAATATTTGATATTTGTGGATTAGACTTTATGCGACCATTTATACCGTCTTTCAGAAATTTATATATTCTGTTAGAAGTGGACTATGTATCCAAATAAATTGAAGTTGTTGCTTTACCTCGATGTGATGCTCAAAGTGTTGCAAAATTTTTGAAAATGAACATATTTTATAGATTTGGGATGCCAGGAGTTATCATTACTGATGGGGGAAGTCACTTTAAAAATGTCATTATGTAGAAGTTATTAAGGAAATATAATATAAATCGTAGGATTGCTACTGCTTATCATCCTCAAAAAACGTGGTTTGGCTAAATTATCCAATCAAAAAAATTAAAAGAATTATGAAAATCTGTAGATCCAACAAAAATGGATTGGTCAGTGACTATGCTTTTTGGGCTTATAGGACTACATATAGAACTTTTATAGGAATGCCCTCATATAGTCTAATATTTGGGAAAGCTCATCACTTACCAATTGAACTTGAGCATAAAGCATATTGGGCTATTAAAGAGTTCAGTTATAATTTAAAAGATGCTGGTGAGAAAAGATTTTTACAACTAAATGAGCTTGAAGAGATAAGGAATGAATCTTATGAAAGTGCTAAGATTTATAAGGAAAAGATGAAAATGTGGCATGATCAAAAGATTCTTACTAAATATTTTCAGCCAAGGCAACAAGTTTTTCTATATAATGCAAGGTTAAGATTATTTCCAGGCAAACTTAAGTTCAGGTGGATGAGCCCAATTGTTGTAATAAAAGTTTATCCTTATAGAGCTGTGGATATTAAATGTCCTAATTCTAAGAAAATTTTTAAAGTAAATGAACATAGATTGACACCTTATTATATAAGGGATCAACATAAATATAATGATGAAATGATGTTGGGCCAACCAGAATGAGCACTGGTTACGTCGGGCTGAGGACGTAAAACCAAGCATTTTTTGGGAGGCAACCCATAGTTATTAGTGTGTTTTTGCTTTAATTGTTGTTTTGAGTCTGATTAAAAATTTTAGGGTAGTATTTTTGAATTTATTATGTGCTAGTAATGATTTTTAGACTTTTTCTATTGACCTAGATAGGTTAGAATAAGAATTTGGACGTTAATGCTACTGGTGCAAAAATGTGCACTGGCACTTAAGCGTCAGATCCAGCGCTTAAGCGCAGCAGTTTAATTACATGTGTGTATTTTGATTTCTAGAAGGTATAACTGAAATTTAGTTGGAATAAACTTGTCTTGGCGGTTTCTAGTTGTGCCTAGAAGTTATGAGGGGGAATTAAGCCTATAAATAGAAGGGGTTTGTGAAGAAATTTCACCCGAGATTATTTTTAACCTTAAAAGTCTAAGAAGGAGAGAGATTTAGAGAAAATGTCTTCATGGGAGATGGATTTGAAGAAGAAGGAAGAAGCCATGAAGAAGTTCATTAGTAAAAGTGCACAGGAAATGTATAATAGTTTCTTAGCCGTTAGTCNGGTGACAAATTTCATTGTAGCAAAAGCTCACAAAAACTAGTGACATATCAAGAGTATACATATATTCACACTCAAACTTCAGACTAGTTAGAGAATGCCCCGTGGCTTTCATCTTGAAGTTAGCCTGAATGCAAAATTTTGATTGGTAAGACGCACCAATAACTCCGTTTCAAAAAAAAAAAAAATCTAAAAATTTTTTACACCTTTTTATCATGGTCCTTCTCTATAAAAAAGCTTTAACATCTAACAAGCAAACAAAAATAGTAAACCTGGATACTTTCAAGAAAATATTATTAAGAAAATAATTTTCAGCACAAATTATTTTCAGTAGAACTATTTTCTCATGCACGCGCCTACTGTTTAGAAATGTATATCAGTCATGCACATGTAAGCATGCATGGCTCAAATTCATAAAAGAATTCTAATAAGCTGGCAGGTCCAATATTAATTTACATAGCATCCAAAGATAATATTTTGAATCAATTCTTAGGTTTTCTCTGATAACAAGATAAATTTAATTGCCTTAATAAAAATCAAAACCATTAGAATCAAACCTAATTGCATCATAAATAATAATAAAGAAGTGACTCAAAATGTATATCAAGTTAATTTCTACCCAATTAAATAAACACTCGTAATAAGATCAAGGAACATACCACAGAGAAAATCTGAAGTTTGCTTAGTGTGGCTGTAAGGCCCTCCTGAACCAATTGTTTCCAAGTTAACTCCATATGTTAGAAAGACAAAACTCAACATATTTAAGCAGAATGAAAACATTCTAGTCGAGGATTATTTTTTAAAAATTACACTCAAATAAACCTGTCATTAATTAAGGATTGTTTAGAAGAAATACGCCCTGTACAAATGCCAGTGCAATCAAAAGAAAATTATATAATTTTAACTATAAGCTGACACGTTTTTAGAAGACTTGGGAAGGCTTATTGTTAATCAATTTCATTAACAAAACAAGACACCTATCAAAGTTACAATGAGTCCAGTAACCCTTGGAACGATTAGACTTTAAAAATCTTTTCAATAAGCCACAGAAAAAAAAGACTAGATCATTAAAAANTAATTTATAAGATTTAATTTTTTAAAATATGATAAATTTTTAGAGCATATAATTATTTTTAAAATGTGATAAATTTTTTATGTATAATTATTTTAAATTATTTTATATTTCGAACAACAACAACTCGAAGACGATCGAACAAATGATTGTTTGTGTTTGATTCATTTATAAACCGAATGAAAAAAAATTGTTTGTGTTCGTCTTTCGTTCGTTTTCTCATCGAACGAATTGAACACGAACTCCTCGATGAGTCGAATACTAACTGTTTGCGAACAACGAGCTTTTTTGACAGCCCTACTCAAAATTGTGTTCCCAAATCACGTCAATCCCATCATCACTTCCCAGGTAGCACCTAAAACAATTGTATGTGCACAGATCGGCACGCTACCAAAATATGTGAGCTTCATGTCTTTGTTTGTCGTGATTCTCTCAGCCTAGAAGATGAAAACATCGAATCTCTATTTGACGCAATCCCTTGCGGCCTTCTCAGGATATTTCGTCACATGCAATATTGTTTTGTGTGTAACTGTAAGTTCAAATCACGACAATATTGGTAGGAAATCTATCCCAAACCTTACACTTAAGACTAACAATCCAATTTTATTCATTAAACTAACTCTAGATATAACAAGTTTATTTATACCAAACAACAATAAAAAAAAACTAAATTGCCCTTTAGGCGTACAAATGATAGATTTGCCCTTGGGCTAGGTGCCAACCTAACAGAAAGCTCTCGAGTCAATCTCAAAGTGATAAAGTAAAAATTAACCATCACTGAAATTAAAAATGAAAAATTCACAAGCAAAAGATAATGTTGCACAACTAGTAGAAGCATTAAACGTCTTGATTTGCATGCCAATACACCAAGACCTAAAGATCAAATTGAGGCTATCAAGAAAGACAGTCTAAGCTATATTCTTTGGAACGACCATACACAAATCAAATTATATTGAGTCGTTGAACCACCATTAACAAGTAAATTCATGTCTTTGCAGGCTTCTAACAAATATGGTGTGATTATTGAATATCACAACTGAATTGGTTACCAAAATCATTGAAGAATCCCCTACGAATAAAAACTCTAAAACTTCCTACCTCAATGACAAATAAGGTAAGTAGAAAAAATAATTTGAAGGGTCAACTCTAGATGCATCTAAAATGCTCAAAAAGTAAGCCCTTAATGTTCAATATATCTAACAGATTAGAAAGTTTCAAAGGCGATGCAGCAAGAATTCCAAAGCTACAAAAGCCTCGATAAAAAACCAAAAAGTTGGCGAATGGCAAATTCACCAGCCTAGAGCTCTTGATTACCGATAACCGAATAGATAACCTTATCAGATAAGGCTCTACTCAACACATTTGATAGTTTAGCTAGCCTTATACAGCCTCTCCAGTTCAACAAGCCCCAGTAATGCAAACCAAAGAAAACTTCCAAGAGATTCAATAACTTTATAATTGGATCAAAATATCAGGCTAATGAGACCTCAACTGCAAATTTGAAACACCCAACTCAATTATGGGATCGAATATTAGATATTATAACAAGAAGTGTTTGCAATATCATTATCAATACAAATAAATCAATTTATCACTAGAATCAAGCCCGCAATTATAAAGATAATTACTTCATACAACACTCTCATATGATGGGTACGGATAGTGCAAATCCTAACCGGA
>JXCR01113557.1:71971-90460 GCA_002079205.1 Phalaenopsis hybrid cultivar | reverse complement strand
TATATATATATATATATATATCTGTGTGTGTGTGTGCGCGCGCGCGCGCGTGTAATTTAATTTTTTCGAGTACAACTCTATTTGTGTTGGGCTCGTTTATATATCGAGCACAAAAAAAGTGTTTGCGTTCGATTTGTTTGCTTAGCAAGCGAATCGAACAAAAGCTAATTAACGAGTCAAACACGAGTTGTTTGCAAACAACCAGTCATTTTGATAGCTCTACTTATATGTATGAAAATATCATTCATCAGACCTTATCACCATTAACAGCAATAGGTTCTTCAGGCTCACTATGAGTAAGGGAATAAACTCGAGATCAAACTAGTTTTCTTAGTTGAACTTGGATAGGAGCTGAAGCTATAAGTTCTATCTTTTTATGCCCACCTACAGTCTTCTGTGAAGGAGGTCCACCAGATTTCTGATCTTCAGCGGTCTTCCGTTCAAGCGATGGACAATATCTTGTTATATACACAGGCTGACGACCCCAATAACATGTGTTATAGCCCATCAAACATTCACCCTATGTTATTTTCCGCATTTGGCACATTTGACTACATTACTCTAAGACATGCTTTTGTTGAATCCACCTGACTTAAACTTGAACTTCTTCCCATTGGATCCTTCTAATTGATCTACATGTTCTCCTTCATAAATACTCTTCTACTTGTACGTCTTCTTACGCTTCTATGTAAGCTCATAATTGATATCCACGCTTCTAGCTCATTCCATTGACACTGAGTATTCATCGATCTTCAAAGGCACCAATAGTTGTCTGATCAAATCCTTAATTTTGAAAAGAATGGAGATCGATTTTTGATGTCACATGCATAGAATGCCCACTTGCACTATTGAACCATGCTTGATGCATGCGTTGATTTCCGTAGTGCAAAACACCCATTTGAGACCCTCTGACGCTTGTTGAAAGGGCATACAGCCACAGTTGTTTTGCTAGACTATGATGTTCATTTAGATGAATGGTCGACATTTGTCCGTCGAAGGGCTTTGGTCGAACAACAGATTTTCATCGAGCTCAAATTGCCTTGAATGTTGCCAAATTTGTTCAGACATCCTCGAATCGTGAAAAGAAGTGTCCGAGCGCATCTGAAACATCGAATTTACCTAGGAATGACACTCATATTGTTGTTGTTTCTTGCACGAGTTAGCAGCATGTAAATCGAGTTGCTTAATATAAATATACAAGGGATGATGCCCTAGAAAAAAAAGAGGATCGACCCTCCTCCCATTTCGGTCCGGAGAATAGCTGCGCTCTTCTCATGCGTGAAACCCTCCATCGCGGCCCTCTCACGCTCGCGTCCCCACCAGCAAGCTCACTCTGGCAGCCGGATCTCCTCCTTGCTGGTCGTGCTGGTCGCGCTAACCTTTCCCCTCTCGTGCGCAAAAACAGTGTCGTGCTTCACACAGTCGAGCTCCCTCTCGGTCTCTTGCCTCTCTGCCGTCAGCGAACGCCTGCCTCCCTCTTGCCTGAACCCTTCACGCCATTACTCCCTTCTGAGAGGCTCGCTTGGCCTTCCGCCTCAAGCCCTAAGTCCTCTCGGTTTGACTTATACAAGGTCCTGAAACTCACGTCTCTTCTCCCCATCTGCATCACCTACACGGAACCTATACAAGGTCCTGAAACTCACGTCTCTTCTCCCCATCTGCATCACCTACACGGAACCAATGAGGCACATGGATGAAGGTAATCTGCAACATCTATGACTGAAATCGGTTAATTCCTGCTATAAATCCGTCTGTCGGCAATCTCACCACCTCTTTCGGTCAGCTCTCCCTTTCACGGGATCGTGCGCCTCCCTCTCACGTGCAAAGCTTGGTCGCCTCCTTCCCTTGCGGCAGGCGACCCAAGTCATCAGCGATCTCGTCGGCCTCCATCTCCTTTCAGTCGAAAGCCTTGCCGGAGCTCTGACCACTAGAGGGGCAGCGACAACATTAGGGCGTAGATAGCCCTGAACAAACCGTCTAGCAAAGGTATGCTCATATTTATATATGCTAGGATCGTTTATCGAAGATATATACTTGCATACCTCATGTCTCTTTTTCGTCCTTTGTATGCCTTGCGAGGTACATCGATTTGTGCATTGAACACCAATTGTAAGAGAAGAGCTCAGAGCAATCAAGGGAACGCGTCTACAACTGCCACGACAAAGAGACATTTTCTAAACTAGGTGTATTTCCTTTCAAACAAACCTACTAGGTTATGTGTTAAGTTATATGATTTAAGTNATATATATATATATATATATCTGTGTGTGTGTGCGCGCGCGCGCGCGCGTGTAATTTAATTTTTTCGAGTACAACTCTATTTGTGTTGGCCTCATTTATATATCAAGCACAAAAAATTTGTTTGTGTTCGATTTGTTTGCTTAGCAAGCGAGTCGAACAAGAGCTAATTAACGAGTCAAACACTAGTTGTTTGCAAACAACCAGTCATTTTGATAGCTCTACTTATATGTATGAAAATATCATTCATCAGACCTTATCACCATTAACAGCAATAGGTTCTTCAGGCTCACTATGAGTAAGGGAATAAACTCGAGATCAAACTAGTTTTCTTAGTTGAACTTGGGTAGGAGCTGAAGCTATATGTTCCATCTTTTTATGCCCGCCTACAGTCTTCTGTGAAGGAAGTCCACCCGATTTCTGATCTTCAGCGGTCTTCCGTTCAAGCGATGGACAATATCTTGTTATATACACAGGCTGACGACCCCAATAACATGTGTTATAGCCCATCAAACATTCACCCTATGTTATTTTCCGCATTTGGCACATTTGACTACATTACTCTAAGACATGCCTTTGTTGAATCCACCTGACTTAAACTTGAACTTCTTCCCATTGGACCCTTCTAATTGATCTACATGTTCTCCTTCATAAATACTCTTCTACTTGTACGTCTTCTTACGCTTCTGTGTAAGCTTATAATCGATATCCACGCTTCTAGCTCGTTCCATTGACACTGAGTATTCATCGATCTTCAAAGGCACCAATAGTTGTCTGATCAGATCCTTAATTCTGAAAAGAATGGAGATCGATTTTTGATGTCACATGCATAGGATGCCCACTTGCACTATTGAACCATGCTTGATGCATGCGTTGATTTCCGTAGTGCAAAACACCCATTTGAGACCCTCTGACGCTTGTTGAAAGGGCATACAACCAAAGTTGTTCTACTAGACTATGATGTTCATTTAGATGAATGGTCGACATTTGTCCATCGGAGGGCTTTGGTCGAACAACAGATTTCCATCGAGCTCAAATTGCCTTGAATGTTGCCAAATTTGTTCAGACGTCCTGGAATCGTGAAAAGAAGTGCCCAAGCGCATCTGAAACATCGAATTTACCTAGGAATGACACTCATATTATTGTTGTTTCGTGCACGAGTTAGCAGCATGTAAATCGAGTTGCTTAATATAAATATACAAGGGATGATGCCCTAGAAAAAAAGAGAGGATTGACCCTCCTCCCATTTCGGTCCAGAGAATAATTGCGCTCTTCTCGTGCGTGAAACCCTCCATCGCGGCCCTCTCACGCTCGCGTCCCCACCAGCAAGCTCACTCTGGCAGTCGCATCTCCTCCTTGCTGGTCGTGCTGGTCGTGTTGGTCGCACTAGCCTTTTCCCTCTCGTGCGCAAAAAACGTGTCGTGCTTCACCCAGTCGAGCTCCCTCTTGGTATCTTGCCTCTCTGCCGTCAGCGAACGCCTGCCTCCCTCTTGCCTGAAACCTTCACGCCATTCCTCCCTTCTGAGAGGCTCGCTTGGCCTTCCGCCTCAAGCCCGAAGTCCTCTCGGTTTGACTTATACAAGGTCCTGAAACTCCCGTCTCTTCTCCCCATCTGCATCACCTACACGGAACCAAGGAGGCACATGGATGAAGGTAATCTGCAACATCTACGACTGAAATCGGTTAGTTCCTGCTATAAATCCGTCTGTCGGCAATCTCACCACCTCTTTCGGTCAGCTCTCCCTTTCATGGGATCGTGCGCCTCCCTCTCACGTGCAAAGCTTGGTCGCCTCCTTCCCTTGCGGCAGGCGACCCAAGTCATCAGCGATCTCGTCGGCTTCCATCTCCTTTCAGTCAAAAGCCTTGCCGGAGCTCTGGCCACTAGAGGGGCGGCGACAACATTAGGGCGTAGATAACCCTGAACAAACCGTCTAGCAAAGGTATGCTCATATTTATATATGCTAGGATCGTTTATCAAAGATATATACTTGCATACCTCATGTCTCTTTTTCGTCCTTTGTATGCCTTGCGAGGTATATCGATTTGTGCATTGAACACCAATTGAAGCAAGCAAGGGAACGTGTCTACAACTGCCACGACAAAGAGACATTTTTTAAACTAGGTGTATTTCCTTTCTAACAAACCTACTAGGTTATGTGTTAAGTTATATGATTTAAGCTGATGTTAGAAGAAGCCCCTAGCCTAGGAAGTTTTCCATTGTGATCCCCCTCCTAGGGTTGGCATAGCCCAAGACGAGATTGTACTAATCTCGTTGTTTGTCTCGACGACTTCATTTGGATGAACATTTGAAGCCTACCAACCAAAAGAATAAAGACGTTGCTTTGGTCTTCTTTCTCTCGGTCACGAAGAGTTCTCCTTGCGAGAAACCTCAGCTTTATGTCGGGCGAACGAAAGTGAGTGTCTTGTTGCCACACACAATTAAATGTCGGTCCACTTCTCATTCATTTGTGTTTTAGATCCTATGTGAGTTCGATAAGTGGTTTTGATTTGCCATAAAAATGTTTATCACATTGCATTATATTGTGTGTTCTACATGTCATTTGCCCCATGTGTAATGCACGTTTTTTTTAAATATGCATAAAAATATAGTTTTGCGATGTGATGTTGATCGGCCCCCCATTGTTGTTTGGTCTAGTTGTTCGCTTACCTTCGGTCAGCTCAATAGCTTGCCCGATTCCGTTCGATTTGATCGGTCGTCCCTTATTGGATGGCTTGATCGATCGCACGATTTCAGTCAGTTCGATAAACCATATACCTTCGGTTGGTCGATCTTAATAGCATTACATTTTGCACCAACATGTTCACGTTCGTATAATGCATTTCTTGCGTGCATACGTGAGTGAACGGGTTCATTTGTGCTATGAGCAAAGTGTAATTCCCTTTGGGTGACTTGTATCCGGCACAACCAAATCCAAATTCATTTGCATGTTGAATCATGATTGTTTGTATGTATATCATATGACTGCTACATCATGCGCACTTTCACGTGCACCTTGGAGCATTTCGTAGTGAGCATATGTTGTCATATGCCTGCAACGAATGCTCAACATATATTGAGGGTGGTTAGCTCACTTAGTGCTAGTCTACCTTGGGAATCGTTCGGCGAGTCATAACACTCATTGTTTGACACCGTCGTAATGTCTCGTCTATGTATGTACAGTCACTTCACCTTATGTGAATGTATTTGAATAGACCTTTTGTTTGTTTTTTGTATGTAGTTGTTTCACTTTGTGCAATCATGCCAAGCTTGCAAATCATATATCATGATATAAGGACTTGGTAAAATTTTGGGTGTCACAAATGTTCTCTCACACATAGCTTGAGCGACTGTGATAAGTTAAACCGTCTTTGGCATTTAATATGAATGTTCGTACCTTGTTGAGACATTCATATTATGTCAATTTGTTTAATGTGTTACACATGTTTGCTCGCATTTAGTTCGAGCAACTGAGTTATATGTGAATGTTCAAACCTTGTTAGAACATTCATATTGCACTCAATCACTTACTGTGTCACAAATGTTCGTTCGCACTTACCTCAAACGACTGTAGTACACTAAATTCACATTGTATTTTTTTCATGTGCATTTTCTAACTTGTCTTGATGGCAAGTCTACCCTTATAGATGGGTGACCCGTTGTTGGTCGCATTGATTTAACGAGCATTGCTCGCGGACATATCTCAGCGAGCAATGTGATTTTATTGCATTGTGACTAGCATGTGTATGATTGTGCCAAGGAACCAAAAGTTCCAAGGTGTGTCATTTTGTAGCATGTTATGGACCTACATATTTTAAATATTAAAAAATAGATCTTTTCTGTTATGTATCATACTTCTTATTTTAAAATTATATGAGTTGAATCATATCTGAGGTAATCTCTTAAAATATCATCCTCAAGTGACGCTCATTAGATCTCTTGAATCTTTAGGATGGAGTCAGTATCGGTGATCCAGTCAAAGTCATACACCGGCCTTAGCCCCACTTTCTACATACACAGATGTTGTGTTAGGACACCTTTTTGTAAATGTTTGTTAGACTAAGACTAGGATGTAGCTAATATTTTCATGACTTGGCTATTGTTCCTTGGTTTGCACCCTACCCGAGCATTTTGTGTATTGTTGTGTTTACTAGGTTTGAGAATGTGCATTAGCATATTTAGGGGTGATCTCTTTGCAGAATGCCATGTCCACAAGGGAAGAGTTGTCATAACTTATGCTAACGCTTATTCTACAGATGTTAAGCTATCTTCCCACCGAATATGACTTATTATACGATTGCATGTTATAGCCCATGCTAACTCGTTTTCTTACTAGTCGAGTCTTTCATTTTGATTTTTCCAATTTACTGCTTAGGGTTTGTAGGTAGTCTGTAGCAAAAATAAAATACAAGCACGGGTTCTAAGGTGCTTGATACGTGGAACCATGTGACGGGGACCATAAGCATCAGCTCATGTCCCATACCTTAATTGTGAATTTCATATTGATGTATAAAATTAAGACGATGCATATATATGCAAAGCATAGCTGTCATTTTCTCTTTTTTGTGATATATCACCGACCAAGCAACGCCCTACCTATTTATTTATTTATTCATTTGGCTTGATTTAATTTAAGTTGTGAGTTCATATTTTTGAATTCTTCTGATTATGATTTATCTAGAAATCATGTGTAATACAATTTAGACTCTTCAAGGATCTAAAAAACTCTTTTCTATAAAATTCTAATAATAAAAATTTGAGATAAATAAAATTTAGGATTAAAATGTTGCAACATATTTAAAACCATCACTTTATTTTTCTGCATGTCTTTCGGGTCTATTTTAAAATTAGTTGCATGCATGGCTATATCCTCATTCATATTTAATAGGGTCTCCACATTAAGCTTGATAGATAATTGCATCATATTAGTCTTTTCATCCAGCACAAATGTAACTAATGATACTCTTCTTTCATCCAANTTCAGTGTATCAATAGTATATCTATATCATTTTATAAAAGTACAATTATCACATGAGCACCGTCTAAATATTGTAACAGTTAAGTTACTTCAAAATAAATATCATTTTTCATTTACATGCACAGATACATTAGCGCTCCCCGCTAGTATNTAAAATATATGGTACATCTCGAACAACTGGTCACTCATTTTGCAAAACTTTCTCCTCACGCCTATGGTGACCGCACTACCTATGCCATTAAACCTTTCCCTCAAACTTCAGTACCAAACTAGAGAATAACACTAGGAAAACTAAACCATCCAACTAATATTATTTCACGATTCACAAAAAAAGGGCAGAAAAACCGTCTGATGTCAGNTAAAATATATGGTACATCTCGAACAACTGGTCACTCATTTTGCAAAACTTTCTCCTCACGCCTATGGTGACCACACTACCTATGCCATTAAACCTTTCCCTCAAACTTCAGTACCAAACTAGAGAATAACACCAGGAAAACTAAACCATCCAACTAATATTATTTCACGATTCACAAAAAAAGGTCAGAAAAACCGTCTGATGCCAAAAATGAACAACAATAACCACAACAAATGAAAATGATGATGAGAACAACATTACAAAAAGTAAGAGTACAAGAGAGAAATAAAAAAAGAAAACCATTAGGCTTTAATATTTAATCTTGCGAGTAGCCACATAAACCAATGTAATTTTTTAATGTATAAAACGGAAATGGCGATAATTGCGATAACATTCTGGGATATAGAATTGTCAAGACTTCAAGCTGAATTACAACGAAAAACACAGNAAAGTAAGAGTACAAGAGAGAAATAAAAAAAGAAAACCATTAGGCTTTAATATTTAATCTTGCGAGTAGCCATATAAACCACTGTAATTTTTTAGTTTATAAAAAGGGAATGGCGATAATTGCGATAACATTCTGGGATATAGAATTGTCAAGGCTTCAAGCTGAATTACAACGAAAAAGCACAACCTCCTTGCTACACACATGATAGCTCCTTCCTCTCGTCCTCCTTTGATCGGCCAGGGCACCACTCCTCATCCTTGTGTCGCATTCCCTTCCCCTCACAGAGCCATTCGATCTTCGCACCAAAAGCCTCCTGCATGCATAAACAGCACCGTCATCTTCTTAACCATATTCTTCCTTATGCGTGCCAATAGAACCCCCCGCCCCCCCTCCCCCTCCCCCCAACAAAGCAAGTTGTTTCTACCTCTTGATTTGGCCATGTACCCATTCATGTCCATGATTGTTCACTTCCTCTCCATCTCTTCGACTCCCTCAAGAAGATGAAACAAGGCGTCACAATCTTCCCCACTTATAAAAATTTCATCATCAAAATTTAAAACCAAATACATCTCTCATTAAGCATGTCAACATTAACAGTAGGGGCTAGATTTGAATNCCTCTCCATCTCTTCGACTCCCTCAAGAAGATGAAACAAGGCGTCACAATCTTCCCCACTTATAAAAATTTCTTCATCAAAATTTAAAACCAAATACATCCTCATTAAGCAAGTTAACATTAACAGTAGGGGCTAGATTTGAATCTTATTATTTATATTAAATATTTATTTAAATAGAATTTAATATATATTTATTCTATTTCTTAATTAACAATTTTAATTGATTATAAATCTTTGTAACCTTGTATTCAATCAAAATATTTAAAAACAATAATCATCAATTATATATATATATATATATATATATATATGTGTGTGTGTGTGTGAGCGCGCATGTGCGTGTAATTTAATTTTTTCAAGTCCAAATCTATTTGTGTTGGGCTCGTTTATATATCGAGCACAAAAAATTTGTCTGCGTTCGATTTGTTTGCTTAGCAAGCGAATCGAACAAGAGCTAATTAACGAGTCAAACACGAGTTGTTTGCAAACAATCAGTAATTTTGTTAGCTCTACTTATATGTATGAAAATGTCATTCATCAGACCTTATCACCATTAACAGCAATAGGTTCTTCAGGCTCACTATGAGTAAGGGAATAAACTCGAGATCAAACTAGTTTTCTTAGTTGAACTTGGGTAAGAGCTGAAGCTATAAGTTCTATCCTTTTATGCCCACCTACAGTCTTCTGTGAAGGAGGTCCGCCAGATTTCTTATCTTCAGCGGTTTTCCGTTCAAGCGATGGACAATATCTTGTTATATACACAGGCTGAAGACCCCAATAACATGTGTTAGAGCCCATCAAACATTCACCCTATGTTATTTTCCGCATTTGGCACATTTGACTACATTACTCTAAGACATGCCTTTGTTGAATCCGCCTGACTTAAACTTGAACTTCTTCCCATTAGATCCTTCTAAATGATCTACATGTTCTCCTTCATCAATACTCTTCTGCTTGTACGTCTTCTTACGCTTCTGAGTAAGCTCATAAACGATATCTACGCTTCTAGCTCGTTCCATTGATACTGAGTATTCATCGATCTTCAAAGGCACCAATAGTTGTCTATCAAATCCTTAATTTTGAAAAAAATGGGATCGATTTTTGATGTCACATGCATAGGATGCCCACTTAAACCATTGAAACATGCTTGATGCATGCGTTGATTTCCGTAGTGTAAAACACTCATTTGAGACCCTCTGACGATTATTGAAAGGGCATACAGCCCAAGTTGTTCTGCTAGACTATGATGTTCATTTAGATGAACAATGGTCGACATCTGTCCGTCGAAGGGCTTCGGTCGAACAACAGATTTCCATCGAGCTCAAATTGCCTTGAATGTTGCCAAATTTGTTCAGACGTCCTCGAATCGTGCAAAGAAGTGCCCGACGCATCTGAAACATCGAATTTACCTAGGAATCACACTCATATTGTTGTTGTTTCGTGCACGAGTTAGCAGCACGTAAATCGAGTTGCTTAATATAAATATATAAGGGATGATGCCCTAGCAAAAAAAACAGGATCGACCCTCCCATTTCAGTTTGGAGACTAGCTGCGCTCTTCTCGTGCGTGAAACTCTCCATCGCGGCCCTCTCACGCTCGCATCCCCACCAGCAAGCTCACTCTGGCAGTCAGATCTCCTCCTTGATGGTCGTGCTAGCCTTTCCCCTCTCGTGCGCAAAAATCGTGCGTGCTTCACCAGTCGAGCTCCCTCTCGGTCTCTTGCCTCTCTGTCGTCGGCGAACGCCTGCCTCCCTCTTGCCTGAAACCTTCACGTCATTCCTCCCTTCTAAGAGGCTCGCTTGGCCTTCCGCCTCAAGCCCTAAGTCCTCTTGGTTTGACTTATACAAGGTCCCAAAACTCCCGTCTCTTCTCCCCATCTGCATTGCTCCTACACGGAACCAAGGAGGCACATGGATGAAGGTAATCTGCAACATCTACGACTGAAATCGATTAATTCCTGCTCTAAATCCGTCTGTCGGCAATCTCACCACCTCTTTCGGTCAGCTCTCCCTTTCACGGGATCGTGCGCCTCCCTCTCACGTGCAAAGCTTGGTCGTCTCCTTCCCTTGCGGCAGACGACCCAAGTGATCAGCGATCTCGTCGGCTTCCATCTCCTTTCAGTCGAAAGCCTTGCCAGAACTCTGACCACTAGAGGGGCGGCGACAACATTAGGGCGTATATAGCTCTGAACAAACCGTCTAGCAAAGATATGCTCATATTTATATATGCTAGGATCGTTTATCAAAGATACATACTTGCATACCTCATGTCTCTCTTTTTCATCCTTCGTATGCCTTGCGAGGTACATTGATTTGTGCACGGAACACCAGTTGAAAGAGAAGAGCTCAGAGCAAGCAAGGGAACGCGTCTACAACTGCCACGACAAAGAGACATTTTCTAAATTAGGTGTATTTCCTTTCTAGCAAGCCTCCTAGGTTATGTGTTAAGTTATATGATTTAAGCTGATGTTAGAAGAAGCCCCTAGCCTAGGAAGTTTTCCATTGTGATCCCCCTCCTAGGGTTGGCATAACCCGAGACGAGATTGTACTAATCTTGTTGTTTGTCTCGACGACTTCATTTGGATGAACATTTGAAGCCTACCAACAAAGAGAATAAAGACGTTGATTTGGTCTTCTTTCTCTCGATCACGAAGAGTTCTCCTTGCGAGAAACCTCAGCTTTATGTCGAGTGAACTAAAGTGAGTGCTTTGTTGCCACACACAATAAAATGTCGGTACACTTCTCCATTCATTTGGGTTTTAGATCCTATGTGAGTTCGATAAGTGGTTTTGATTTGCCATAAGGATGTGTATCGCATTGCATCATATTTGTGTGTTTTGCATGTCATTTTGCCCCATGTGTAATGCACGTTTTTTAAAATATGCATAAAAATATAGTTTTGTGATGTGATGTTGATCGTCCCCCCATTGTTGTTTGGTCTGGTAGTTCATTTAACTCCAGTCAGCTCAATAGCTTCCCCGATTCCGTTCGATTTGATCGGTCGTCCCTTATTGGATGGCTTGATCGATCGCACGATTTCGATCAGTTCGATAAACCATATACCTACGGTTGGTCGATCTTAATAGCATTACATTTTGCCCCAACATGTTCACGTTCGTATAATGCATTTCTTGCGTGCATACGTGAGTGAACGGGTTCATTTGTGCTATGAGCAAAGTGTAATTCCCTTTGGGTGACTTGTATCCGGCACAACCAAATCCAAATTCATTTGCATGTTGAATCATGATTGTTTGTATGTATATCATACGACTGCTACATCATGCGCACTTTCACTTGCACCTTGGAGCATTTCGTAATGAGCATATGATGTCATATGCCTGCAACGAATGCTCAACATATATTGAGGGTGGTTAGCTCACTTAGTGCTAGTCTACCATGGGAATCGTTCGGCGAGTCATAACACTCATTGTGTGACCCCGTCGTGATGTCTCGTCTATGTATGTATATTCACTTCACCTTATGTGAATGTATTTGAATAGACCTTTTGTTTGTTTTTTTGTCTGTAGTTGTTTCACTTTGTGCAATCATGCCAAGCTTGCAAATCATATATCATGATATAAGGACTTGGTAAAATTTTGGGTGTCACAAATGTTTTCTCACACTTAGCTTGAGCGACTGTGATAAGTTAAACCGTCTTTGGCATTTAATATGAATGTTCGTACGTTGTTGAGACATTCATGTTATGTCAATTTGTTTAATGCATTACACATGTTTGCTCGCATTTAGTTCGAGCGACTGAGTTATATGTGGATATTCAAACCTTGTTAGAACATTCATATTGCACTCAATCACTTACTGTGTCACAAATGTTCGCTCGCACTTACCTCGAACGACTGTAGTACACTAAATTCACTTTGTATTTTTTTCATGTGCATTTTCTGACTTGTCTTGATGGCAAGTCTACCCTTATATATGGGTGACCCGTTGTTGGTCGCATTGATTTAACGAGCATTGCTCGCGGACATATCTCAGCGAGCAATGTGATTTTATTGCATTGTGACTAGCACGTGTATGATTGTGCCAAGGAACCAAAAGTCTAAGGTGTGTCATTTTGCAGCATGTTATGGACCTGCATATTTTAAATATAAAAAAATAGATCTTTTCTGTTATGTATCATACTTATTTTAAAATTATATGAGTTGAACCATATCTGAGGTAATCTCTTAAAATATCATCCTCAAGTGACGCTCATTAGATCTCTTGGATCTTTAAGATGGAGTCAGTATCGGTGATCCCGTCAAAGTCATAAACCGGCCTTAACAACACACTTTCTACATACACAGATGTTGTGTTAGGACACCGTGTTGTAGATGTTTGTTAGATTATAACTAGGATGTAACTAATATTTTCATGTCTTGGCTATTGTTCCTTGGTTTGCACCCTACCCGAGCATTTTTGTGTATTGTTGTGTTTACTGGGTTTGAGAATGTGCATTAGCATATTTAGGGGCGATCTCTTTGCAAAATGCCATGTTCACAAGGGAAGAGTTGTCATAACTTATGCTAACGCTTATTCTGCAGATGTTAAGCTATCTTCCCACCGGATATGACTTATTATACGATTGCATGCTATAACTCATGCTAACTCATTTTCTTACTAGTCAAGTCTTTCATTTTAATTTTTCCAATTTACTGTTTAGGGTATGTAGGTAGTTTGTATCAAAAATAAAATACAAGCATGGGTTCTAAGGCACTTGATGTGTGGAACCATGTGACGGGGACCAGAAGCATCTGCTCATCTCCCATACCTTAATTGTGAATTTCATATTGATGTATAGAATTAGGACGATGCATATATATGCAAAGCATAGCTGCCATTTTCTCTTTTTTGTGATATCTCACCGACCAAGCAACACCCTACCTAATTATTTATTTATTCGTTTGGCTTGATTTACTTTGCGCTGTGAGTTCATATTTTTGAATTCTTCTGATTATGATTTATCTAGAAATCATGCGTAATACAATTTAGACTCTTCAAGAATCTAAAAATACTCTTTTTTATAAAATTCTAATAATAAAAATTTGAGATAAAAAAAATTTAGGATTAAAATGTTGCAATATATTTAAAACCAGCACTTTACTTTTCTGCATATCTTTCGGGTATTTTAAAATGAGTTGCATTCATGGTTATATCCTCATTCATATTTAATAGGGTCTCCACATTAAGGCTTGATAGATAATTGCATCATATTAGCGTGTCCCGAGGTGAAGCCCTCGTGCTTCTTCAACCCACCTAACCAAGTATATGATTTATACTTAGATGGTTGTCAAGCACGCCTAGAGTGTTAGAGGCTTCCCCGACCTAGATGGAATATAAGTCATTTGTGGGAACATCTTGGCTATGTAGACGGAGCTCTCTTTTCCTTTCCTTTCAAGTGGCTTCCTCGTCATCTACTTGGACAATATAAGCCTCATCTCTTTCAGCTCCGCCTTCGTAGGGTCGTAGGCATTAGAGTTTATTTCCCTTAAGCTTAGGGCTACTGAGGTTTCTTTAAACGACGCAATTCATGAATTGTTGATCGAGTTGGGTCGAAAACCTTCAACACCAAATAGACTTAAGATCTTAATAGCTTGGGATGATGGATTCATGGTATCCTGACCTGGCTATCTCTGCCCGAGTAGGATTTCTCTAGCTACCTTTTGTTGAGTCTATTTGAGCTCAGTCGTCCCTTTGTGACTTCGTTGATGTCATCTCAACAGCTTCGATTTCTGATATGTAGTCACTCGTAGCGCTGTGAGCTTTAAAGCATAAGGATGTTCATGTTAAGTCAACTAATTATTTCCTCGGCCTTGCTCGTCAACATACAGTCGTCCATTTGTGGATACGAGAGATTCATCCTCTCACATGTGGCTCAATATAGATTCTAAAAACAAGGCTCCTATTATCAAGAGCATTCTAAGTGTCCCTCAATATATAATTAACTAAAAGGATATGTCCTTTTAAGAGTTGTTATCGACCACATTAAAAATATTCTTTTTGGTTTTGCAATTATGATTTTTTTATGTGGGGATTCTCTTCATGAATATTATGTTTAGAGGTATTTCGATAAGATTCTATTTGAACGTATACTCTAGTCCTATCACATGATGATTATCTTATATAGATTCTTCATTCTTTTTAATTTATTTGTCTATTTCCAACATTTCGATTCCTTTCTTTTCCGGATCATTTTTAATGATCTGGGAAGAAGATTTACTTGGAAAGGAGAAATCATGCGACGATATATATATATATATATATATATATAGACAAGCTAGTGACTCCGATGTTCAATTAAAAAGAACCAAAAACAAGGAATATATAGCACTTTTCTTTCGCAGCAACGATCAACAATGGCGCATATCTTCACAATGCAATGAATTCAGCTTCGTACTGCGTGATTGTATTCTCTCCTTGAACCAATCTAACCAATTTGTCTTGAATTTGTGTTCAAACAGATAAGGGAACAAATCACTATCTGAATAGCTCTACAAACTCCTCCCAACTTAGCATCATGTTGGGTAAGTCCTCTAGCTTATCCTGACGTTGTCTATGCCACCACCTTTCAGCCTTTCCATCCAGCACAAATGTAACTAATGATACTCTTCTTTCATCCACACATACCATACTATGTAATATCTTTTCAATTCGTGTCAATCAATTTTCTGCTTCAATTGAAACTTTAATTCTCTTAAATAAAGATGGACGCAGATCTTAAAATATCTTTAAATACTTATCCACAACAATTATATCAATTCCAATAGGTTGTGATCTGAACTCTTGAATCAGTTGATTTACAGTCGCCAACATCTAAATCAGAACATTCATGTTCACATTTATAATAGGTTGCACTTAATATTTTTTCTACGAACTCTCTTCTATAATTTCAAGTGCATCATTATGCCTAAATATATATGATTACTAATTTACAAGTTGCCGCGACAACCTGCAGAAGAGAAGGGTGGAGCCGCCGTTGGAAGAGGGAGAAAGGTTTCAAAGATGGTGAAATTTCTTAAGCCCGGCAAGGCCGTCATCGTACTCAACAGCTGCTTCGCCGGCCGAAAGGCAGTCATCGTCCGATCCTTTGACGATGGAACCCGCGACCGCCCTTACGGCCACTGCCTCGTCGCCGGTATCGCCAAGTACCCCAGGAAAGTCATCCACAAGGGACTCAGCAAAGAAGACGGCAAAGAAGTCTAGGGCGAAGGTTTTCCTTAAGCTGGTCAACTACACCCACATCATGCCCACCCGATATACCCTTGACGTCAATCTCAAGGACGTTGTCACTGTAGATGCGCTCCAGTCTCTCAACAAGAAGGTCACGGCCTGCAAGGAAACCAAGGCATGATTCGAGGAGCGATTCAAGTCAGGGAAGAATCGATGGTTCTTCACGAAGCTAAAGTTCTAGGAACTAGTAAGAAATTTGAAAGCGTAGGTTTGCTTTTGGAGCAATCTAATGTCGTAATTTTAATTGTTGTTTTTGGCCGGAATTATGGTTCTGGTACTAAACTGCTTCCCATGGCTTTGAATTTTGTTGTTGTGAATTTCTAATTGTGTTGTGAGCTATGCTTATATTCATGAATTCAATATATGATTACTAATTTGAGTTAAATTTTAATTTTCTTATTATTAAAATTTATTGTACTTACTCTATTGGCTCTTTCATCAATATTACATTAATCTTAAACCTTGTCTCTAATACCATTTTTGTCAATTCCCAACCTGGGACTTGAAATTAACCAAGACGAATGTAGACAATTGGATGGTAAGAATCAAATTTTATATTCATTTTCTATTACTAACATTTAACAAATGAAAGAGCTGCTAAAGAAATTAAATTAAATTGGTACAATTAAATTTACCTCCTTATAAATTTTTTGTGTATTCTATAAAATATTTTATCTTCTATTACTCAATTTTTAATTAATTAGTTGTACTTAAAAAGTTAGTTTAAAACAACAATGAGTTAACCAAAGCGAGTTAATACTCACTCTTAAACTGCAGTAATACAAGAAAAAAGAAAACAATATGCATGTTTGTTAAATTTTTAAAAAATCAATATAAAATATTTGATAGTTTATGAATATGATTAATTATGATGATTCATGTCATTATTGTCTTTCACTGTGTCAATAGTATATCTATATCATTTTATAAATGTAAAATTATCACATGAGCACTGTCTAAATATTGTAACAGTTAAGATACTTCAATATAAATATCATTTTTTCATTTACGTGCACAGATATATTAGTGCTCCCCGGTAGTACCATAAAGAGATGACTTCATCATAGCCAAACATATGCATGCAAATATACATTAACAAACATTATCTAGAAATGATCATTTTATTCTCATTTGTATAACAGATAATATGCTTGTAAACGAATCAATATATATGATAATTTAAACAATACTAAGTATGCTTCTCATTCCAATAATATAAAAAAATTCAATAGAAATATAAATCATGGGTATGAAGTGCTCTAAAAATATAAGAGTAAATGTAAGTGTACTTGATCGAGAAGCAACAAAATATTACTATAGCATAAAAATAGAAGTACTCAACTCGATGAAGAATTATTTGATCTTGAATTTGTCTTGATCTCGACTCGTCTAAAATTGATNTCAACCTTTGTTATGAGACTGCATTTGTTCTCGGCAGTGCGTCACTATGCTTGTTAATGTGGTTAAGCTAAAGGCCTTTCATGGCACTTAGAGTTAACCACGAAGTTTATGTGAGTGTGTGTGCGTGTGCGTGTGCGTGTGCGTGTGCGTGTGTTGCCACATTTAAATTATGTTTGAAATTAATAATAATCATAAGACTAATGATAATAATATTATTATTATTATGCGGCATTTTGTTCTTTGAAAATTATTGCTCATGGGTTCCCAAACCAAATGAGAAATATTGAAGGATAATTTAGGTTAAAAAATAATCGTAAAACTCACATCAAAACTAGTTAAATGAGACCTTATGAAAAAGATTAAAGGGTTCCCCACAAGCGACTGACAATACTGGTAAGTGTCATGCCACAACCTAAACCGGTATCACCATTAATGGACAACATAATTTAATTAAGCAATGATTTACTAGGTCAAAACCAAGAGACACTTATTATATGTAATTTGGGAACTTTGAATGAAAATACAAGATAATTGGTGGGCACAATGACTAGAAGAATAATGAAAATTGCTTATTTTAAAAGATATTTTAAAAAAATAAAAAAATCCAAATACATTAAAGAATATTATATGTTATTGTATGTTAGAATGTATGAAAATAAGTAGGTTGGTATAGTATTAGAAAATTTGTTAAAAAAAGCACAGCAAATTGTTGATTGGTATTAAGATCATTATCAATAATGAAATTATGAATGTGTATACATAAGAAAAAAATATATATTTATTGGTGGTGATGTAAATGGGTCTAAAAGTTCAAGTAGGANAAATAGAAGCACTCAACTCGATGACGAATTATTTGATCTTGAATTTGTCTTGATCTCGACTCTTCTAAAATTTACCTCAATAATAACGTGATATTCATATTACTAAGGCTTAATTTATTCTTTAATTACATATTAACTTTATATTATTTAAGTATTAATTTCCATCATTTACCTTATGCAATCCTAATTAAATTTAATTTGCTTTTCAATAGACATTTAAAATTTATTAAATAAATTATAATATAAATCAAATTATACTTTACAAAAGTTTACTCGAGTCAATCTCCCTCCTTTAGTTTGTGCACTTATAATTTTATTCCGCTCCAAGATGAAACTCTAAACCAAGAGTCCTAATTCAATAACATTTTCTATTAACATTACAATATATATATATATATATATATA
>JXCR01113557.1:54625-71366 GCA_002079205.1 Phalaenopsis hybrid cultivar | reverse complement strand
AAAAAAAACTCCTTATAAAGATTATTAGATGATTCCTTGAGAGAGCTTGCCTAAAAAGTATATAGTGTTTATAGCTGCATATCTTAAGAGCGAAGATAATCAGAAATGCAGTTTTAAGAATAGATTGTTGAAGAAAACAACTTGGATTATTTAGTTGAATCAAATTTTATTTGGCATAAGATGACAAATTTCATTAAGAAGGTTGATCTGAGAATTTAGCTAGATGATCAAAGATAGCTAAAAAATCAACTCAAAGTTTGGTTCAAATCAAACTCAGCTCAAAACAAATTAGCTAAACCACGAGCCAAATATTATGTTAGGACTTATTTTTTATTTGCTTTCGAGCCATATAAATATGCCTACATACATGCATCATGCTAAATACATACATACACAAATATATACATTCCTGCATACACTCATGCATACACGCATGCCTACCAACATACATCCATCCATGCATGTCTACATGCTACATACATACGTCATAAATACATAAGTACATCCATACATGCCTACATACATACATTCATTCATTCATACACGCATGCATATATCCATTCATACATGCATCCATCAATATATGCCTAAATACACACCTACATCTATTGATACATACATTCCTGCAAGCCTGCCTAATACAATGCATGTGCAAGGATGTGGCCCTGGAAGGAACCAAGTCCAAAACCTTCATTCTTCAATTATTTTTTTAGCCACTTGATCAATAATCTACCATCAAAATTAAAAATCTTAAGTCCTAATAAAAAACTGCACTCTTTACTCCAACTTATTTCTCATCTCTTTCAAATGAAGAATAAAGAACACTAAACCCATCTCCCTTTTCCCTTCATCCTTCTCCCTCCTTGATATTCAACATTTTAAGAAATCCTCAGTTTGCCATGGGCACCAATGACAATAGAGTCCATTTTCCCATCACCACTCTCCTTTATTGTCCACTTGGTCAAGGTGACGATTTGTAGTCTAGCACATTCCCACCTTTCCTAGTCCATTGTACTGAATTTCTTATTGCCTGCATTTTCTTTAAAATGATAGTAACTCAACTCATGCTTTATGTTTCTTGAATGAATTTTTTATTGCCTCTTCACTCTCGCCATATTGTGTCACTACTCCCAACCATGATTTTCAATCATCATTCGTGAAATCCCGCTCAAGGTCAAGTTACTTTACCTCACTTTGCTGCTTTTTAAAAGCACTTTAACAATTTCTGAACTTCAGCCCTAGTTTCATGGTCTCAACTATTTATTCCTAAGATACAAAAGGATTGTTTATATAACTTCAGAAACTGAATAATTTTACCCTAGTTTTAAGGTCTGTTTTTATAGAAAATTATTGAATACAAGATGCATCATACATTTATTGTTTTAATTCATATGATTCTTGTTCTGATGATATAATTTTTTTTTTCTTTTTTTCTTTTTTTCTTTTTTTTTTTTTTTTGCAACTATGCAGGTTCTCAAAATAAAATGAGAGACACATCACGCGCTTCATTTTGAAAGTTTGATTCACTAGCTTCATGAATGAATGAGAAACTGCCAATAATAACTTCAGCTTCTATTTCCTATTGTCTTTAATCTTTCCAAGATGGCATCATTGGCATGAATGATTCATTTGTATTCCTAAAATCAATCGCTAGCCAATACCATTACCAATATCAATCTAGTATTAGTTCAAGTCAGACTCAAACTGTAAATACAACTCCTCAAGTTAGAAGTGCATAACTTATTTCATTGGAATAGAAAACTAAAGTACATAGTCATAAGATTCGAATCATTTCAAACATATTTTTTGTGAGTGAAAAAGAAAAAACAGTTGATAAATAATGCAACTATTGTTTTAAGTCACATGTTAAATAAAAAACCCAAATGCACCACATCATAGGTGAGAGAGCAATCCAAGAGATGTCATTACAGTAGAGCATAAAACAAAGCCTTAATCCCACTACGTGGGGTCGGATACATGAATCCTTTTACTCCATTGCGTCCTATTTAATGTCAAATTTTCATTTAGTTCTAATAAATTAAGATCATTTTTTATACAATAAGCCCAAGCCTTCCAAGGTCTACCTTTGTCTTTCTTAACATAAGTCGAATCTAAAACATTTACTATCCTAATTACATCATCAGATAGTCGACGTTTAATGTGACCAAACCATCTAAGACGACTCTCTAATTTTGTCCGTCACGGGAGCTACACCAACCCTATCACGGATATATTCATTTCTCATTTTGTCTCTAAGTGTAAAGCCACTCATCTACCTAATCATTCTCATCGCGGCAACCCTTAACTGAGTATTATGCTTCTCTTTTAAAGGCCAACATTCAGCGCCATAGAGCATTGCAGGCTCACCATCATCTTATAAAATTTTTCTTTCAGTCTAAGTGGANGCATATATCCATTCATACATGCATCCATCAATATATGCCTAAATACACACATACATCTATAGATACATACATTCCTGCAAGCCTGCCTAATACAATGCATGTGCAAGGATGTGACCCTGGAAGGAACCAAGTCCAAAACCTTCATTCTTCAATTATTTTTTTAGCCACTTGATCAATAATCTACCAACAAAATTAAAAATTTTAAGTCCTAATAAAAAACTGCACTCTTTACTCCAACTTATTTCTCATCTCTTTCAAATGAAGAATAAAGAACACTAAACCCAACTCCCTTTTCCCTTCATCCTTCCCCTCCTTGATATTCAACATTTTAAGAAATCCTCAGTTTGCCATAAGGCACCAATGACAATAGAGTCCATTTTCCCATCACCACTCTCCTTTATTGTCCACTTGGTCAAGGTGACGATTTGTAGTCTAGCACATTCCCCCCTTTCCTAGTCCATTGTACTGAATTTCTTATTGCCTGCATTTTCATTAAAATGATAGTAACTCAACTCATGCTTTCTGTTTCTTGAATGAATTTTTTATTGCCTCTTCACTCTCGCCATATTGTGTCACTACTCCAAACCATGATTTTCAATCATCATTCGTGAAATCCCGCTCAAGGTCAAGTTACTTTACCTCACTTTGCTGCTTTTTAAAAGCACTTTAACAATTTCTGAACTTCAGCCCTAGTTTCATGGTCTCAACTATTTATTCCTAAGATACAAAAGGATTGTTTATATAACTTCAGAAACTGAATAATTTTAGCCTAGTTTTAAGGTCTATTTTTATAGAAAATTACTGAATACAAGATGCATTATACATTTATTGTTTTAATTCATATGATTCTTGTTCAGATGATATAAATTTTTTTTTTCTTTTTTTCTTTTTTTCTTTTTTTTTTTTGCAACTATGCATGTTCTCAAAATAAAATGAGAGACACATCACGCGCTTCATTTTGAAAGTTTGATTCACTAGCTTCATGAATGAATGAGAAACTGCCAATAATAACTTCAGCTTCTATTTCCTATTGTCTTTAATCTTTCCAAGATGGCATCATTGGCATGAATGATTCATTTGTATTCCTAAAATCAATCGCTAGCCAATACCCATTACCAATATCAATCTAGTATTAGTTCAAGTCAAACTCAAAGTGTCAATACAACTCCTCAAGTTAGAAGTGCATAACTTATTTCATTGGAATAGAAAACTAAAGTACATAGTCATAAGATTCGAATCATTTCAAACATATTTTTTGTGAGTGAAAAAGAAAAAACTATTGATAAATAATGCAACTATTGTTTTAAGTCACATGTTAAATAAAAACCCAAATTCACCACATCATAGGTGAGAGAGCAATCCAAGAGATGCCATTACAGTAGAGCATAAAACAAAGACTTAATCCCACTACGTGGAGTTGGCTACATGAACATTTTTCTCCATTGCGTCCTATTTAGTGTCAAATTTTCATTTAGTTCTAATAAATTAAGATCATTTTTTATACAATAAGCCCAAGCCTTCCAAGGTCTACCTTTGCTTTCCTAACATAAGTCGAATCTAAAATATTTACTCTCCTAATCAAATCATCAGATAATCGACGTTTAATGTGACCAAACCATCTAAGACGACTCTCTCTAATTTTATCCGTCACGGGAGCTACACCAACCCTATCACGGATATATTCATTTCTCATTTTGTCTCTAAGTGTAAAGCCACTCATCCACATAATCATTCTCATCTCGGCAACACTTAACTGAGTATTATGCTTCTCTTTTAAAGGCCAACATTCAGCTCCATAGAGCATTGCCGATCTCACCATCATCTTATAAAATTTTCCTTTCAGTCTATCAGCGCCATAGAGCATTGCAGGTCTCACCACCTTCTTATAAAATTTTCCTTTCAATCTAAGTAACCATTTCTATCACACAAAAGGCCCGAAGCATTCCTCCACTTCAACCAACCAACTTGAATTCTACTACTAACATCCTCATCTATATTACCATCGCTTTGAACAACAGACCCGAGATATCTAAATCATTCACACCTTTTAATAATTTAATCACCCAAAGTTACACTTCTGTCACTAGAGCTACTACTACTTAAATTACATTCCATGTATTCAATTTTAGTTTTACTCAAATGAAGGCCTTTAGACTACAATTTGGACCTCCATAATTCAAGCTTTTCCTGACACTTTCTCTTGTGTTATCCACGAGAAGGATACCATCAGCAAAAAACATACACCAAGATACATCCACCAGTAAATGTCTAGTAAGACCATCCATAACTAAAGCAAAAAGATGTGGGCTTAAAGCAGATCCCTAATGTAATCCAACAGAAATAGGAAAATATTTGGTCAATCCTCCTTTAGTTCGAACACAAGTAATAGCTCTAATATACATATCTTTAATGAGTTGAATATAAGCCATATCAACACCTTTCTTCTTAAGAATTCTTCAACGGATATCTCTTGGAACCTTATCGCAAGCATTTTCTAAATCAATAAAAAATTAAATGTAGATCCTCCTTATTATCTCTGAACTTCTCCATCAAATCTCTCATTAAATATATAGCTTTCATGGTAGACCTGCCCGACATAAATCCAAATTAATTATAAGAAATCTTAGTAATATGTATTAACCTATGTTCAATTAACTCTCCCATAATTTTAAAGTATCACAAATCAACTTAATTCCTCTATAATTTGCACACTCTTGTGTATCCCCTTTATTCTTAAAAATGGGACCAAAATACTCTTCCTCCTTTCCTCAGGCATCTTTTTAGTATTTAAAATAATATTAAAGAGTTTAGTAAGCCAAGAAACTCCCAAACCTCATAAATATTTCCACACTTCAATTGGGATATCATTAGGTCCTACAGACTTTCCACCCTTGGTTTTCATTAAAGCCTCCTCAACTTTTTTTTACTAGTGCGTCGGTAAAAAAGAAACATTTTATTATTATTAACGATATTAAAATCATTAAGGTCTATCGTATTTTCAGAAGCTTCACTAAAAAATATATCTAAATAACTCACCTACCTATGTTGAATATCTTTTTCTAAGAAAAACACTTTTTGATTTTCATCTTTAAATTAAATCTTTAATTGAGTTAAATATTTACTTTTCTTTTTTCATTGTTTGGCTAGTTTATACATATATCTTTCACCCTTCTTAGTATCTAATCTATTATAAAGATCACTAAAAGCAGAATTTTGTATGTTGAATCTTCAAATAGAAACTCTTTGTAAGATGAATCTTAAAATGCCTACTCATGAAAGTTAATTTTCCTAAATATTGATCAGATTATTCTCTCTTTTTGATTCCATATAATTAGATCCTTGGATGAAAATATTTTACCATGACATACTACAAACCACAAATTTATGATGTTAGCATTTTATGTTATTAACAAGCATATTTGGAGGGATATTAATGAAGAATCTATTTCTCAAGCTGGCACATCATTGAAACCACAAACCAATTAAAATTTAGTTCAAGCCATTTTTCAATTGTATGGTTGCATAGATTAAAATGGAATTTTAGCCTCACAAAAAACTGAAGTGGATGTGCTCTTGAAAATAGCTTGTGCTAAGTACCTGATTCCGAATATCATATAATTGAAAAGTGGAAAATTACATCCATGTAGTACAAAACTATTTCAAAAATAGCTGAAGATAATTTTACCGTACAGATCACAACAATAGCTTAATTTCATCAGAAACATTTGATACATTGGCTTGATCTGAAAAAATTCAATCAACTTTCAAATCATCCCAAGATCCAAAAGTAGATTTCACAATACTCATAATCTCATCTATTTTCTATCGCATCTAGTATTTAATATTTAGTTTCTATTTCCTAAGATATTCTTCTTTATGAGAGCCTATTAGATAGTATTCTTAAAAGCTTGACTATTGAATCCAGCATTTTTTATGCACTGATGGAATATTGCAACAGAACTTTAGAACTCTGGTACTCGAACAATTTAGTGTTGGTTTAAAACTCATACTTTTAGTGTGAGCTTATAAGATGTATTAGATGAATGGATATTATATAAGAAAACTGGGGGAAAAACTGTTGGTTAATTAGTAATTGGTTAAAATGCAATTTAATTCCGACTGGCTAGTTAATATTTGTCATTATTTCAAAGTTCTATTGAGGTTTCTACATTCGATTATATGCCCAATGATGAAATATGCATGAGAAGAGTATATGAGGAAAAAAATGACTGGTGGTATTTGGTAAAGAAGTGAAATCCAATACTTTGCCCAGTGAAATATTTATGCCATAATTTTTTGTCACTCTATTTGTTGGATCGCTTTTGCTCAGAACTGCTATTGTTATTTCAAATTGCCCATAGTTCTATACAACTAGTTTAGGACTTTAAGGCCAAAATTTGCTTTCGGTTCATAATTACCTAGAACTAATTTTGTTAATTCAAAATATTGAATATGTATTTTTGAATTGCTTATTTGCTAATTTCGCACCATAAGTTTGTTTGATGTTTTTCCTCTATTCAAAACAATGCAATTTTGGAATTCATATTGTTGGATTACATGTTTGATAAATTCAATCCGTAGTATGAAGTTTAATTTTGATAAGCTCATTGTTTTTGTTATGTTGTTGAATTGTTAAATTTGCTGTGAAAATCGGATTGCTTAATAGCATTTAAATTGTAGGATTGCATCTTAGTTTATTGAATTATAGTGTTGTTTTTATGTTCTGAACTTTCTTGTTGCAAATTTCTATTTGGAGACACTAGGATTATTATTTGTTTCGGTTTTGTTTCCAAAAATATGACCCATATGTCGCCTCAGTTTCTAAAGCTCGAATTACGAAACTAAAACCTCAAAATTAATTTACCACTGTTTTTATTGAGGTAACTTAATATATAATGTTTCCCAGGTGTGTAAGATTTTTCAAGTGGATGGTGAAATTAGTTTACATATTGTAACTTATGCAGTGTCAATATTGTAAATTTAACTCGTAATTTGTTCGTTCATATAATTATAATTAAAAAAGATGGTGAAATTGTAATTATAAACTTTTAATCATTCATTTGACTTTAACTTTAAATTTTGTCTGTTTTATAAATTATAATAAAAACTTATTATGTTGATGAAATTTTATTTTTTATTTAAATAAATTTATTATACTATTAAATTAAAGCAAGTTCAATCTCAATATGAGCTACTTCAAAATCGCACATATTTAATTCAGTTGGTTTGAAATCATATTTATTGATGTCCGATTCCAAGCCACATAACTTTCAAATGATACAATTTTGAGCTGACAATGGTTAGGCTCAAAATCTCACCATCTATAGCCCTAGTTGATATATAATTTTAAAGAATGCCTAAAAATAAATTATGCCTGAGAAGTACACATGGTGATGGAATGAATCTTAATTATAAGTAAATCCAACATTCTACATATTGGATTTGCCTGTTTAGGTGAACCCCTACACACTAAAATGAACGCCACTTTACCTTGTGATCAAGGCCATATATAAAAGTAAGCTTGGTTTAATTATGATCTCCCTCAATCATATGAATGATAATCTCCTCAATAAGAAATAAACCTCTGAAATTGAGTAGCAGAACAAAGATGCCTAACGGCATACAACATTTGTGATTTACCCTATTTGCCCTAAGGCGCTTTGAGTGAGCCTGACCTTAACTTGGACAACCAAATTAGTTATACTAATTCCCTTTGAGTGAGAGGCATTGAAGTAGTGATGTCTTTGAGAGCCCTCAATCACGTGTTATGCCACTAAACCAATTTTGGCATGAATTGATCAAGTACAATGCGTTACACCTTCAGTGCACACGCCCTTGGCATACAGCCACCCCAAGTGATACCGTTCTAGGATTTCTAGAAGGTATAACAGAACAAAAAAAAAAGTGTTAGGGTATAATGGGTGAAAAAAGCAAGAGTATGGATGGCAGCTGAAACGCGGCGTAAACGGCGGCAGGAANTGAGTGAGAGGCATTGAAGTAGTGATTTCTTTGAGAGCACTCAATCACGTGTTATGCGACTAAACCAATTTTGGTATGAATTGATCAAGTACAATGCGTTACACCTTCAGTGCACACGCCCTTGGCATACAGCCACCCCAAGTGATACCGTTCTATGATTCCTAGAAGGTATAACAAAACNGATAATCTCTTCAATAAGAAATAAACCTCTGAAATTGAGTCGCATAACAAAGATGCCTAACGGCATACAACAGTTGTGATTTACCCTATTTTCCCTAAGGCGCTTTGAGTGAGCCTGACCTTAACTTGGACAACCAAATTAGTTATACTAATTCTCTTTGAGTGAGAGGCATTGAAGTAGTGATTTCTTTGAGAGCACTCAATCACGTGTTATGCGACTAAACCAATTTTTGTATGAATTGATCAAGTACAATGCGTTACACCTTCTGTGCACACGCCCTTGGCATACAGCCACCCCAAGTGATACCGTTTTATGATTCCTAGAAGGTATGACAAAACAAAAAAAAAAGTGTTAGGGTATAATGGGTGAAAAAAGTAAGAGGATGGATGGCAGCTGAAACGCGGCGTAAACAGCGGCAGGACAGCTAACTCGAATCGAGAAAACTGTGATTTTCTACTGTGACCAGCAACTAGAAGCACGTCCTACGGATGCCCGGCTGAAAACAGCAGATAGAATGGCGGACGGCGAACAAAGAACGATGAGATACGAGGAGGATCCACCCACTTATTCCTAGGCAAGCTACCGGCACACCACTTGCTAAAGTAATAGACTACAACACTCCAAAGAGAACAAATCAGCGAAAAATTCTCCAAAATATAAAAATTAGAAAAAACTGAAATCCAATCAGTCTAAGGTTTTGTTTGGGACAACTACAGCTCTTTGAAAAAACAGTTTACGACTGACGCTAAATGACAACTTTCATATATAAAATAGTAAAAAAAATAAAGAGACAAGTTACCTTATCTATTTACGNAACCCCGCTCGGACGCTCCTCTGCGAACAGGAAGACCCCCGCTCGCCTCCTCCCTGCGACGAAGGCAACCTACTTTTCCGCTCTCTGCTCGATCCCTTTCTCCCGATCCGTCTTCACAGAGAAGCATCGTAGCCTCCCTCCACTCGTGACCGAACCCAGCTCCCTCTCCCTATCTCGATCGCAGCCTAGCCGATCGCCTCCACCGAAATCCCAACCGAAACCCTTCATCGATCCCGCCTCTGCGCTGAGACCTGCGATTCGTCCCCTTCTTCCTCGATCGCCTACCTCTACAGCTTCGCGAATAACGATCTTCTTCCTCACGCAGAAGCACCTGCTTCGCCTCCCCTCTTGCGAACTGCCCTCCATACCGAAACTTCGCCTCTCCCATTCGGCTCTCTTCTCCTCTGCATCGAGACCCCCGCTCGACAGAGGTTCCCGCTCCACCTCACCCTCTGCGATCCAAATTCGACTCCTTCCCCGCTCGCCTCCTCTGTACCGAAACCCTCGCATCACTCTCGCTCACCCTCGTCGGCTTCCTGCTCGCGTGCGATGGTTGCTCTCGATAAATTCTGCTGCTCGCACAGGAAACCCCTCGCTTCTTCCTTGCGCAACAANATTATATTATTAAATTAAAGCAAGTTCAATCTCAATATGAGCTACTTCAAAATCGCACATATTTAATTCAGTAGGTTTGAAATCATATTTATTGATGTCCAATTCCAAGCCACATAACTTTCAAATGATACAATTTTGAGCTGACACTGGCTAGGCTCAAAATCTCACCATCTATAGCCCTAATTGATATATAATTTTAAAGAATGCCTAAAAATAAATCATGCCTGAGAAGTAGACATGGTGATGGAATGAATCTTAATTATAAGTAAACCCAACATTCTACATGTAGGATTTGCCTGTTTAGGTGAACCCTACACTAAAATGAACGCCACTTTACCTTGTGATCAAGGCCATATATAAAAGTAAGCTTTGTTTAATTATGATCTCCCTCAATCATATGAATGATAATCTCTTCAATAAGAAATAAACCTCTGAAATTGAGTCGCATAACAAAGATGCCTAACGGCATACAACATTTGTGATTTACCCTATTTGCCCTAAGGCGCTTTGAGTGAGCCTGACCTTAACTTGGACAACCAAATTAGTTATACTAATTCCCTTTGAGTGAAGTAGTGTGCTGAAATGACTTAGACCGGGCCTGGATGAGCTCAAGCTTGTTTAATAAGCGAGTTCAAGTTTTAGCTCAAGCTCAAGCTCATGGCTCAATATGCTCGACTTGTAAGCTCGCTAATGAGCCGAGCTCAAGCCGGCTTGCGACACGGCTCGGCTCATTTAAACCCCTAAGTTTGACTGATATTAAATACTAATAAATACAAAGAACAGTAGCAAGATCCTCAAATAATCAAATACACAGATTCTGATTAAAAAGGATCCAAAGGACCCTATTAAAATAAATAATCACTTTAGAGTGTCTGGTTGCTCCTATTGATCCCATCAACCAGACCAAGCTTCCATTACACACATTAGAGATGAACAGTTTATTTTATTGACCAAATGCTAGAGAGGTTCCAATAAAGTGCGTAAATTAAAAGAAACAAAAATTAAACCAGAAAAAAATTACATCAATGGTAGCTTGAAGTTGAGAAAAAAAATTATTTTACTAGACACCTACAGCTTGCCTGTAAAGAAAAAGAAAAAGTTGAGGATTGTTTAGCTTCGAGTGGGCTTTAACTCAAATAGGATTTCCTGAATCCTATAAATCCAAATTTACAAATATTGAGCCAATTAAATCCTAAATATTGTTTAAAATATAGAACTTGAATCAAGTTAAATCTTAGTGAATTGTTCGGCAACTTATTAAACTTTAAATTGATTAGTTCAGATATGATTTTAGCATTAATTATTGATGACACAAATTTTATGGCTGATTTAATTTTTTATTATTTCCAATTATGGTCATCATTAATTATTATAATTCCAAGGTAACAAACTTTTAAATAGATTTTTACTAAACTAATTAGTAATTAATACTATTCATTCCTTAGTATAAGATAAAATCCAATTAAGCATAGATTAATAATTTACTGAGCAAACAAAATAATTATTTTTATTAATTCAATTTACATAAAAATAATATTATTTTAAATAAATCAATTTTATTCATATTACTAATGTGTATCATTAATAGTGTTTTTATTTTTCTAATTTCTAATTACAACAATTAAATTGCATTTAGAACACCATCAATTGTACTTCATATAGAACAACAAAGAGCGAAGTAAACAATTTAAGATAATAGTGTGAATCACCTATTTCAACTAATATATTGAATAGAAACGGATAGTTCAATACTTGAGCTCATAATTTCAATTCTGACAAAAAAAAATAGCAACTGTTTCTTTATAAAATGACAGACCTGGCAATGAACACCACCGAGCAGCAAGACTGCAAAAAGCCAAGGAACAGCAACAAATATTTTGAAGAAATAAAAAGAGATTGGCAATCGCTTTTTCATTCTACTAAAATAAGAAATACATCAAAAAGTACTGGAGGGAAGGATTAGAAGAGGGCGGGGAGGAATAAGCTTGGCTATGTGTGAAGACATCTCGAACTGTTCCCTGTAGAAATATGGCAGCAGAGCTCGCCAAAATCAGTTATACCAGCTGAACTAGGGATTTAGTAAATCCTTGATTTGCGGCAAAATGGAGTGAGCAAGGGATTTAAGAAGCTGCATGATTTTTCAGAGCATTAGTTGCAGTTGGGAAGATTTTGCGGTAAATCCTGCTTAAACCCGCTACCAAACAGACCCTTTATAAGAAATCAACCAAAATCTAAGCTATCCCTAATTTATTAGTTGGGGCAACGATATGCTATAAGCCAAATTGAGATTTTAACAAATCTAACAAATCTAACCTTGATTTGCTATAAGCCAAAAAAAAGACCAAAAACAGAGAGGGGTTATGAGGTTCTATCAAAACTGGCACATGGTAAATGACAACAAAAGTTAGTAGAACACCTCACATCACATCGATGCTCAACCAAGTAATCGAAAAAGTAAACTACAGATCAGATATCCAATAAAAAGATGGATAAAATTCATCATTAAATTCCTAAAATTTCTTTTGTAAGTTGTGCACCACACTATATTGTTCTAATTAAGAAAAAAAAAACTCCTAACATTCCGCAACCTTTCCATCAGAGACAATAAAATTCCAAAAGCTATCACAGAAATATCACTCGACACAAGTAAAATTCCAAAAGCTTACACGGTCCACACCAGGCGGCCGTGAAGTAGAAAATCGACGGCAATTTCTCATCTGCAACACCAAAACAAAAACAAATTAAGCATATACCCATCAACCCAAGTTTACAAATAACACCCTAGGTCAAAATCTTCACAAAAAGACTAACCCTGAGCCTTCTTAAGCGCCGCATTAAAACCTTCCTCAGATCCAATATGAACAATGTTAGCAGGACCTGCAACCATTCATTACACATTCTCTCAGAATTTAAACATCGTGAAGTTCTTCTGCAAAAAGTGGTGGGAGGGAGAAAGAGAGATTACTTGAAGAAGTGGAGGAGATTGCGCGGGAGAGTAGAGGAAAAGGGTTTATAAAGCGGAGGGAAACCGAAGAGTGAGGACGGATTTCATGCTGCGAGGATCCATGAAGCTGGTGGAGAGAGGAAGGGTTTGGGGAGCAGGGAAGGGTTTTGGAGTGGAGAGCTGCAAGAGAGCGGAGGCGCAGAAAAAGATCCCGCCTCATCTTTTACCCGCGGGTAAATAAGGGAGGAGGGAATGTGTATAGGCTTTTATAGCTGCGCGCCTGTGCGGCGTCTTTTGTTCGACCGGCCGTTTTGCTCACGTGTGCGGGGATTTTGTGAGCTATTTTTATTAATTTTTTAAATTTCGTTTTTTTTTTCTCGAATCTTATTATTGAGTATTGTTTAACTAATATTATTTTTTAAACTCAATTTAAAAAAAAATCAACTGACATTTACTGACCGAAAGAAATTTATTTTTTTAAATTCTTTGAAAAAATTATACTGCCCATCATAATTTCTTTAAAATTTATTTTTTATTATGAAATAATTATTTTAATAACATTTCAAATGATGTTTGGGTGCACGGGTGACTCTTTTTTTCTTCTCGAGAAATATGAGCCCAAATGACAGTTTGCATGATTTAAATATGAGACTTCATGATGAAAATTTGCATCATAATGACCATATCACAGATAAATATGCTAATTATAAGTATTTTTTAGCAACATTTATGTCATTTTATTTTTTTTTAGATTAATGTCATATTTTGTTAGAGTAATTTTCTTCTTCTTTTCTTTTTTTAATATTTTGTTGTTCTTTTACAAGCTATTATTTGCTAAAAACTTCATGACAGAAAATAGAGTTTATATGTGAATTCATTGCAAAAATCATAATGATGCAAGAAACATCAATTTTTTTTTTGCATGAAACCATAATGGAAAAAAAATCACATATTTTTACTTAATTAAAATAATTCACAATATAAATGAGACAGAAAAAAATAAGTTACTTTTAATAATTAAAGAAGACAACATCACAAAGCTGTGTGTCATTAAATAGTCTTTTTAATAATGGTGATCAACCAACCATGATTTGATGACGATGATCAAAAAATTACAATTGAGCTATAATGATCATGTTATAATAATCAAGTATAGTCGTCGAGCAAGCATCGACACTAAGAAGATGATGACCAGATAATAGATATTAGATGACAAAAGATCAAAGAACAATGATCAAGCAGTTGACATCGTCGGTGATGGCGACATCTACTTCAGCCATCTGGCAAAACTTTAAAGGCCCTCAGATCTCCAAACCTTCTCTAATTTACAATTGAAGTCGACCTCATTTAAGGTTTATTAATATTTAAAATAATTAAGAATTACAAACATACCACTTAATTCACATATATTTACATATCAAAATCCTAAACTTTAATTTTTCTTACAAATATGCCACCTTACCTAAACATGAAAAAAAAAACATATTTCACAATTTAAAAAGTTAAAATAGTCATACTTTTATGTGATACAAAAATTTTGAATACAAATAANATTCCAAAAGCTTACACGGTCCACACCAGGCGGCCGTGAAGTAGAAAATCGACGGCAATTTCTCATCTGCAATCCAAAAAAAAAACAAATTAAGCATATGCCCATCAACCCAAGTTTACAAATAACACCCTACGTCAAAATTTTCACAAAAAGACTAACCCTGAGCCTTCTTAAGCGCCGCATTAAAACCTTCCTCAGATCCAATATGAACAATGTTAGCAGGACCTGCAACCATTCATTACACATTCTCTCAGAATTTAAACATCGTGAAGTTCTTCTGCAAAAAAGTGGTGGGAGGGAGAAAGAGAGATTACTTGAAGAAGTGGAGGAGATTGCGCGGGAGAGTAGAGGAAAAGGGTTTATAAAACGGAGGGAAGCCGAAGACTGAGGACGGATTTCATGCTGCAAGGATCGATGAAGCGGGTGGAGAGAGGAAGGGTTTGGGGAGCAGGGAAGGGTTTTGGAGTGGAGAGCTGCAAGAGAGCGGAGGCGCAGAAAAAGATCCCGCCGCATCTTTTACCCGCGGGCCGGTAATGTGTATAGGCTTTTATAGCTGTGCGCCTGTGCGGCGTCTTTCGTTCAACCGGCCGTTTTGCTCACGTGAGCGCAGATTTCGTGAGTTGTTTTTATTAATTTTTTATAATTCCTTTTTTTCTCTCAAATCTTATTATTGAATATTTGTTTAACTAATATTATTTTTTAAAGTCAATTTTTTAAAAAAATCAACTGACATTTACTGACCGAAAAAAGGTATTTTTTAAATTATTTGAAAAAATTATACTGCCCATCATAACTTCTTTAAAATTTATTTTTCATTATGAAATAATTATTTTAATAATATCTCAAATGATGCTTGGGTGCACGGGTGACTTTTTTTTTTGCTCGAGAAATATGAGTCCAAATGACAGTATGTATGATTTAAATATGAGACTTCATGATAAAATTTGCATCATAATCACTATATCACAGATAAATATTCTAATTATAAGCATTTTTAGCAATATTTAGGTCATTTTACTTTTTTTTTATTAATGTCATATTTTGTTAGTGTAATTTTTTTCTTATTTTCTTTTTTTAATATTTTGTTGTTTTTTTTACAAGCTATTATTTGCTAAAAATTTCATGACAGAAAATAGAGTTTATATGCGAATTCATTGCAAAAAGAACCCATAAATAAATACATAAATAAAAATATTACAAGACATTAATTTTTTTTATCATGAAACCATAATAAAAAAAAATCACATATTTTTACTTAATTAAAATAATTCACAATGTAAATGAGACAGAAAAAAATAAGCTACTTTTAATAATTGAAGAAGTCAGCATCACAAAGTTGTGAGTCATTAATTAGTCTTTTTAATAATGGTGAGCGATAATGATTCTGATATAATGATCATGTTATAATAATCAAGTATGATCGTCGAGCAAGCAACGACATTCGGAAGATAATGATCAGATAATAGATATTAGATGAGAAAAGATCAAAGAATAATGATCAAGTAGTTGACAACGTCAGTGACGGCGATCATCCACTTCAGCCATCTGGCAAAACTTTAAAGGCCCTCAGATCTCCAAACTTTCTCTAATTTACAATTGAAGTCGGGGTTTATTAATATTTAAAATAATTAAGAATTACAAACATACCACTTAATTCACATGTATTTACATGTCAAAATCCTAAACTTTAATTTTTCTTACATATATGCCACCTTACCTAAACATGAAAAAAAACATATTTCACGATTTAAAAAGTTTAAAATAGTCATACTTTTATGTGATACAAAAATTTTGAACATAAATAAATAAATAAACGTGTTAGATTTGTAAATAAACATGAATTAGGTGGTAAATAAAATAATTTCACCTTTTCAAAATGAAAATATAACATTCATCCATAACACAAACATGACACAAAAAAGTGATTAAATGAGCAACAAAGATATAAATTTAAAATGAAAGCCGCAATAGTAAGCATCTCAACATCATCAAAATGCAAACTTTGAATTACAAATGAAGCCATTATTTAGCAGAGAACTCTCTTTCAAAAACTAGAAGCAGCTTCCAGTCCAGACTCCAATTTCAATGCCTGAAATGTCTTACATTGGTGAAGAGCAAAGAGACTCCATATTTATTGCAGCAATCTACAGCATCTCCATCTCTAATACTTCCTCCAGGTTCTGCAATAACCTCAACGCCATTCCGGCAAGCCTCTTCCACCGCATCATTCCATGCTGTTCAGATTATAATT
>JXCR01113557.1:0-52573 GCA_002079205.1 Phalaenopsis hybrid cultivar | reverse complement strand
AAATGGGTTCTTGAGATTTCTTGATGGAACTTTACCCTCTCCCACCCTTGTCATCGTCGCCAAATCAGGTACTTCATCAGTGAATCCTACTTATACTACTTGGATGTTGATTGATCAGAAAATAGCAGTTGCTTTATATTCCACAATATCGGCATCTATCTTGCCCTATGTCTTGAATCTGGATAGCTATCATGAAATTTGGACTGTGTTGGAGAAACAGTTGCAATCTTTCAATCGCTATCGGGTCATAAAGTTAAAATATAAATTACACAATATGTCGATGTGCAATCTTACAATGACACAATATTTGATGCAAATTAAATTGATGGATGACAATATATCGGCGGTCAGTTCGAAAGAGGATCCTGAAGATATTATCCTGTATGTTCTGAAAGGTTTACCTCCATCCTATCAAACATTTAAAACAACTATAAGAACCAAACCTGCTCCCATAAGTTTTGAGAACAAATATGCTCTATTAATCAGTGAAGAAAACAATCTTTCCTCTGAATTCAAATCTGAAAAATATTGAACCAGATTCTCAAATAGCCTTATACTGCCACAAAGGAAAAGGAAAATTTTATAAATGCAAGGGCGGTTCTCGCAATTACTCATCGAAAAGAACTTAAAATCCTCCACCTATTTAAACCAAATCTTCTGGATCAGTTCTTTGTCAAATATGCAATAAACCAAGTCATGTAGCTCCTAATTGCTGGCACCGACTCAATGAGAATTATCAACCTAAGAACTCCAATGTTTCGGCTGCCACTACTTCACATACGGCTTATGGTACTTCCTTCAATCCTTCAGTTAAATCAGACTAGTAAATGGATACATGAGATACTTCTCATGTGACAGCTCACTACAGCCAATTGCATCTTCCTGAAGCATATCAAGGTAATGAAAGGTAATGAAAGTGTGATCGTGGGTAATGGCAATGTTGTTCCTATACAACACTCTAGAAGTGGCATTCTACCTACTCCCAATCATAAGCTAAGTCTCTCCAAACTATTTCATACTCCCAAATTTGTTCCTATACAGCACTCTAGAAGTGGCATTCTACCTACTCCCAATCATAAGCTAATTCTCTCCAAATTATTTCATACTCCCAATCACAAGCTAATTTCTCACCATCTGATATTCATATCTCAGTTAGCTCAAGATAAAAACTGCATGATTATTTTTGATGCTACTGGATATCAAATGAAAGATCGAACCACTCAACAAGTTCTTCTTCAGGGTCCGTACAGTAATGGATTGTAACGTGTTTCCACCAATACCCAATCTCTTGCTTCGGTAATCATTGATTCAGATCAATGGCATAGGCGTCTCGGACATACTAATCTCCAAACCATACAACTCATTGCCAAGCACCTAACACATTTACATATTCCTAATCATTTTTCTTTTTGCACTTCTTGTACTATAACAAAATGTCATTGTATTTCTTTCAAAAATTCTACAAGTACTCAATGCAATCCATTAGTTTTAATACATACAGATGTTTGGGGTCCCTCCTCAACTGTGTCTAATCAAGGCTACCGCTATTATGTGTTATTTGCTGATGACTTTACTACATATACGTGGCTCTATCCTATGACAAGCAAATCTGAAATTATTCATCACTTTATTAAATTCAAACAAGAAGTAGAACTTCAGTTTAATCAAAGAATAAAAATATNCAATAACCTCAACGCCATTCCGGCAAGCCTCTTCCACCGCATCATTCCATGCTGTTCAGATTATAATTACATGAGTTCTGAAGAATTTATGTGAAAAAATATGATTTTTATACCAAAAATGGATGTTTTATGGATATATTGAAGTTTTCTTTGTGCAAGTAAGAAGAAAAGAGACATTTACATGCATGCCACACAATTTCTATATATTTGCATATCTAATGCCTAAACTTTACCTTTTTTATTTTTATATCGCCCAGATTGTTCATGTCACATAAAACATGCCACCATTTTAACTTTAGGATAATTACATGCATAGCAACCAAAGCATTGCTATTTATAAAATTTAGTGCCCAGGTGATATTTTTGAACTATAGAAATGACATATTTACAGTGCCAAAATGAAACCATTGAGAATGAATTTTGATATTTGAGTGAGAGCTTGGAAAAATAGATGAAAAAGAGCGGTATATTTGTAAATAGCAATGTTCAGGTGTATGTAATTGCCCCTTTTAACTTGGGATAAGTAAGGTGGTGTGTGTGTAAAAATTGAAGTTGAAGTGTTCGATATGTGAATGCACAAGAATCGAGTGGTTTTTATGTAAATCTTCTTAAAAAAATTATATCAATAAGCCATGGTTGGAAGAATGTAAAGTGGCACTTAGAAAAAAGAGTAATGCAAACCAAATGGGAGTCAAGGGCTTTGCTCCTCGTCCGAAGATTTGGTTTGGGATGGCTACAACCACTTGTAAAATTAATAGTGAGATTATTACGAGAAAATGTGAGATTTTAAAAAATTTTCTAAAAATTTGAATAATGGTTTTGTCATAGCATATATGATTGAACTTTTTATGAGTTTGTAATGTTGGAGCAAAGTAAATAGTAATTTTTAGAGGCAATGTGAGTATATATGCATTCGAACCGAAACTAATGTGCACAAAAACATAATCACCCTCATTGAAATCCCAATTTCTTTTATGAACATTTGATAACATATTATGTATTTAATTTGTTAGGAAACATGATAATAGATGTTAGTATGAAGTATGTAATTTATGCTATACTTCCACAAAAGAATTGTTGGATGAGAAATATGATGAATGTTGTGGAAATGTAGCAAGATTTGAAAATAAGAATGGCATGTGGCGCAACATCATCATCACAACATTTTAAAAGTAAAATACACGTTTCCAAACATGAGTTTATGTCATCAAAGTATTATAAGTGAAAATATCAAACTTTAAGTGTTAGATATGTAGATACATAAGGATTGTCTGGTGTGTGTGTAAATTTCCCAAATTTGAAATAATGGTCGAGATCCAATGGTGAGTTCTAAAAATAATCTAAACGGTAAAAAAACAAAAAAAAGTTTCATGGAAATTAACATGATCAAAGCCACTCAACTTTGAAATTGGTCATTTTAGTCCCAGAGTTTATAAAAATGACCATTTACTCCTTTGTCTTTTTTAAAATGGACAAAATAGTTCCCACAGATGACTCGAGANTTCAGAGCATTAGTTGCAGTTGGGAAGATTTTGCGGTAAATCCTGCTTAAACCCGCTACCAAACAGACCCTTATAAGAAAATCAACCAAAATCTAAGCTATCCCTAATTTATTGGTTGGGGCAACGATATGCTATAAGCCAAATTGAGATTTTTGAATAAGCGCCACAAACTTCACACAATTCTTGCAGATTTATCTACAATCTTCTAGATTTTTCATACATGAGATGTTATCAAAAACTTATAACGCAAAGAATCATGAAAGCCAAAAAAAAAGACCAAAAACAGAGAGGGGTTATGAGGTTCTATCAAAACTGGCACATGGTAAATGACAACAAAAGTTAGTAGATCACCTCACATCACATCGATACTCATACAAGTAATCGAACAGGTAAACTACAGATCAGATATCCAATAAAAAGAGATAAAATTCATCATTAAATTCCAAAAATTTCTTTTGAAAGTTGTGCACCACACTATTTTGTTCTAATTAAGAAAAAAAAAATCTCCCAACATTCCGCAACCTTTCCATCAGAGACAATAAAATTCCAAAAGCTATCACAGAAATATCACTCGACACAAGTAAAATTCCAAAAGCTTACACGGTCCACACCAGGCGGCCGTGAAGTAGAAAATCGACGGCAATTTCTCATCTGCAACACCAAAACAAAAACAAATTAAGCATATACCCATCAACCCAAGTTTACAAATAACACCCTAGGTCAAAATCTTCACAAAAAGACTAACCCTGAGCCTTCTTAAGCGCCGCATTAAAACCTTCCTCAGATCCAATATGAACAATGTTAGCAGGACCTGCAACCATTCATTACAAATTCTCTCAGAATTTAAACATCGTGAAGTTCTTCTGCAAAAAGTGGTGGGAGGCAGAAAGAGAGATTACTTGAAGAAGTGGAGGAGATTGCGCGGGAGAGTAGAGGAAAAGGGTTTATAAAACGGAGGGAAACCGAAGAATGAGGACGGATTTCATGCTGCAAGGATCGATGAAGCTGGTGGAGAGAGGAAGGGTTTGGGGAGCAGGTAAAGGTTTTGGAGTGGAGAGCTGCAAGAGAGCGTAGGCGCAGAAAAAGATCCCGCCGCATCTTTTGACCCGCGGGTCAGTAAATAAGGGATGTGGGAATGTGTACAGGCTTTTATAGCTACGCGGCTGTGCGGCGTCGGCCGTTTTGCTGACGTGTGCGGGGATTTTGTGAGTTATTTTTATTAATTTTTTATATTTCGTTATTTTTTTTTTCTCAAATCTTATTATTGAATATTTGTTTAACTAATATTATTTTTTAAACTCAATTTTTTTAAAAAATCAACTGACATTTACTGACCGAAAGAAATTTATTTTTTAAAATTCTTCGAAAAAATTATACTGCCCATCATAATTTCTTTAAATTTTATTTTTTATTATGAAATAATTATTTTTAATAACATCTCAAATGATGTTTAGGTGCACGGGCCACTCTTTTTTCCTTCTCGAGAAATATGAGCCCAAATGATAGTATGTATAATTTAAATATGAGACTTTATGATGAAAAACTGTATCATAATCACTATATCACATATAAATACGCTAATTATTAGAATTTTTTTAGCAACATTTATGTCATTTTATTTTTTTTAGATTAATGTCATATTTTGTTAGTGTAATTTTATTCTTCTTTTCTTTTTTTTAATATTTTGTTGTTCTTTTACAAGCTATTATTTGCTATTATTTGCTAAAAACTTCATGACAGATAATAGAGTTTATATGCGAATTCATTGCAAAAAGAAACCATAAATAAATACATAAATAAAAATAATACAAGAGACATTATTTTTTTTTTTTGCATGAAACCATAATGAAAAAAAAATCACATATTTTTACTTAATTAAAATAATTCACAATGTAGATGAGACAGAAAAAAATAAGCTACTTTTAATAATTGAAGAAGACAACATCACAAAGTTGTGAGCCATTGATTAGTCTTTTTAATAATGGTGATCAGCCAACCATGATTTGATGACGATGATCAAAAAATTACAATTAAGCGATAATGATTGTGATATAATGATCATGTTATAATAATCAAGTATAGTCGTCGAGCAAGCAACGACACTCAGAAGATGATGATCAGATAATAGATATCAGATGACAAAAGATCAAAGAATAATGATCAAGGAGTTGACAACGTCGGTGATGGCGATCATCTACTTCAGCCATCTGGCAAAACTTTAAAGGCCCTCAGATCTCCAAACATTCTCTAATTTACAATTTAAAAAGTCAAAATAGTCAATACTTTTATGTGATACAAAAATTTTGAATATAAATAAATAAATAAACAAACGTGTTAGATTTGTAAATAAACATGAATTAGGTGGTAAATAAAATAATTTCAGCTTCTCTCCCGTTTTCAAAATAAAATATAACATTCATCCATAACACAAACAAACATTGCACAAAAAAGTGATTAAATGAGCAACAAAGATATAAATTTGAAATTAAAGCCGCAATAGTAAGCATCTCAACATCATCAAAATGCAAACTTTAAATTACAAATAAAGCCATTATTTAGCAGAGGACTCTCTTTCAAAAACTAGAAGCAGCTTCCAGTCCAGACTCCAATTTCAATGCCTGAAATGTCTTACATTGGTGAAGAGCAAAGAGACTCCATATTTATTGCAGCAATCTACAGCATCTCCATCTCTAATACTTCCTCCAGGTTCTGCGATAACCTCAACGCCATTCCGGCAAGCCTCTTCCACCGCATCATTCCATGCTGTTCAGATTATAATTACATAAGTTCTGAAGAATTTATGTGAAAAAATATGATTTTTATACCAAAAATGGATGTTTTATGGATATATTGAAGTTTTCTTTGTGCAAGTAAGAAGAAAAGAGACATTTACATGCATGTCACTCAATTCCTATATATTTGCATATGTAATGCCTAAACTTTACTTNGTTTTCTTTGTGCAAGTAAGAAGAAAAGAGACATTTACATGCATGCCACTCAATTCCTATATATTTGCATATCTAATGCCTAAACTTTACTTTTTTATTTTTATATCCCCCAGGTTGTTCATGTCACATAAAACATACCACCATTTAAACCCTAAACTCTAATTACATGCATAGCAACCAAAGCATTGCTATTTATAAAATTTAGTGCTCGGGTGATATTTTTGAACTATAGAAATGACATATTTACATGTGCCACAATGAAATCATTGAGAATGAATTTTGATATTTGAGTGAGAACTTAGAAAAATAGATGAAAGAGGGCGGTATATTTGTAAATAGCAATGTTTCAGGTGTATGTAATTGCCCCTTTTAACTTGGGATAAGTAAGGTGGTGTGTGTGTAAAAATTGAAGTTGGAAGTGTTAGATATGTGAATGCATAAGAATCGAGTGGTTTTTATGTAAATCTTCTTAAAAAAATTATATCAATAAGCCATGGTTGGATGGCACTTAGAAAAAAGAGTAATGCAAACCAAAGGGAAGTTAAGGGCTTTGCTCCTCGTCCGAGGATTTGGTTTGGGATGGCTACAACCACTCGTAAAATTAATAGTGAGATTATTACGAGAAAATGTGAGATTTTAAAAAATTTTCTAAAAATTTGAATGATGGTTTTGTCATAGCATATATGATTGAACTTTTTATGAGTTTTTAATGTTGGAGCAAAGCAAATAGTAATTTTTAGAGGCAATGTGAGTATATATGCATTCGAACCGAACCTAATGTGCACAAAAACATAATCACCCTCGTTGAAATCCCAATTTCTTTTATGAACATTTGATAACATTTTATGTATTTAATTTGTTACGAAACATGATAATAGATGTTAGTATGAACTATGTAATTTATGCTATATTTCCACAAAAGAATTGTTGGATGAGAAATATGATGAATGTTGTGGAAATGTAGCAAGATTTGAAAATAAGAATGGCATGTGGCGCAATATCATCATCACAACATTTTAAAAGTCAAATACACCTTTCCCATACATGAGTTTATGTCATCAAAGTATTATAAGTGTAAATATCAAACTTTAAGTGTTAGATATGTAGATACATAAGGATTGTGTGGTGTGTATGTAAATTTCCCAAATTTGAAATAATGGACAAGATCCAATGGTGAGTTCTAAAAATAATCTAAACGGCAACAAACAAAAAAAGTGTCATAGAAATTAACATGATCAAAGCCACTCAACTTTGAAATTGGTCATTTTAGTCCCAGAGTTTATAAAAATGACCATTTGGTCCTTGTCTTTTTTAAAATGGACAAAATAGTTCCCACAGATGACTCCAGTAGCTCGCAGCCATGGATGACTCAAGTAGCTCACAGATTCAAGAAGGGTTAGCCACTCTCAAAATCTCTGAAATCTCTATTCCTTCATCCCTGAAATTTATGACGACCAACCTGAAATCAATGGTTATGACAGTCCTATATGCGGATAATTATCAACTGCGAAGATCCCAAATGATCAAGATTACTAAAGCAAATGGGTTCTTGAGATTTCTTGATAAAACTTTACCCTCTCCCACCCTTGTCATCGTCGCCAAATCAGGTACTTCATCAGTGAATCCTACTTATACTGCTTGGATGTTGATTGATCAGAAAATAGCAGTTGCTTTATATTCCACAATATCAGCATCTATCTTGCCCTATGTCTTGAATCTGGATAGCTATCATGAAATTTGGACTGTGTTGGAGAAACAGTTGCAATCTTTCAATCGCTATCGGGTCATACAGTTAAAACATAAATTACCCAATATATCGATGCGCAATCATACAATGACACAATATTTGATGCAAATTAAATTGATGGTTGACAATATATCGGCTGTCGGTTCGAAAGAGGATCCTGAAGATATTATCCTGTATGTTCTGAAAGGTTTACCTCCTTCCTATCAAACATTTAAAACAACTATAAGAACCCAACCTGCTCCCATAAGTCTTGAGAACAAATATGCTCTATTAATCAGCGAAGAAAACAATCTTTCCTCTGAATTCAAAGCTGAAAAATATTGAACCAGATTCTCAAATAGCCTTATACTGCCACAAAGGAAAGGGAAAATCTTATAAATGCAAGGGCAGTTCTCGCAATTACTCATCGAAAAGAACTTAAAATCCTCCACCTACTTACACCAAATCTTCTGGATCAGTTCTTAGTCAAATATGCAATAAACCAAGTCATGTAGCTCCTAATTGCTGCCACCGACTCAATGAGAATTATCAACCTAAGAACTCCAATGTTTCGGCTGCCACTACTTCACATACGGATTATGGTACTTCCTCCAATCCTTCAGTTAAATCAGACTAGTAAATGGATACATGAGCTACTTCTCATGTGGCAGCTCACTACAGCCAATTGCATCTTCCTGAAGCATAACAAGGTAATGAAAGGTAATGAAAGTGTGATCGCGGGTAATGGCAATGTTGTTCCTATACAACACTCTAGAGGTGGCATTCTACCTACTCCCAATCATAAGCTAAGTCTCTCTAAACTATTTCATACTCCCAAATTTGTTCCTATACAGCACTCTAGAAGTGGCATTCTACCTACTCCCAATCATAAGCTAATTCTCTCCAAATTATTTCATACTCCCAATCAAAAGCTAATTTCTCACCATGTGATATTCATATCTCAGTTAGCTCAAGATAAAAACTGCATGATTATTTTTTATGCTACTGGATATCAAATGAAAGATCAAACTACTCAACAAGTTCTTCTTCAGGGTCCGTATTGTAATGGATTGTATCGTGTTTCCACCAATACCCAATCTCTTGCTTCGGTGATCATTGATTCAGATCAATGGCATAGGCATCTCAGACATGCTAATCTCCAAACCATACAACTCATTGCCAAGCAAATAACACATTTACATATTCCTAATAATTTTTCTTTTTGCACTTCTTGTACTATAACAAAATGTCATTGTATTTCTTTAAAAAATTCTACAAGTACTCAATGTAATCCATTAGTTTTAATTACACAGATGTTTGGGGTCCCTCCTCAACTGTGTCTAATCAAGGCTACCGCAATTATGTGTTATTTGTTGATGACTTTACTACATATACGTGGCTCTATCCTATGACAAGCAAATCTGAAGTTATTCATCACTTTATTAAATTCAAACAAGAAGTAGAACTTCAGTTTAATCAAAGAATAAAAGTATTATGGACTGATAATGGTGGGGAATACACTAGCCAACAATTCAAAAATTTACTTATTATTTATGGAATTATCCAGCAAACTAGTTATCCCTATACGCCCAGCAAAACGGAATTGCATAAAGGAAACGTCACATACTAGAAACTACAAGAGCACTTATGTTTGATTCCAATGTATCCCCGTCTCTTTGGCTTGAGATGGTCCTCACTACAACTAGATCAATCGGTTACCGTCCAAAGTGACAGCTAACAAGTCAACATATCAGCTTCTTCGTGGCTCTACAACAGATTGCAGTCATCTTAAAACATATGGAAATCAATGTTTTCCCTGGTTACCGTCAATTTGCCAAAATAAACTTCAACAACACTCTATAGGTTGTGTATTTTTGGGCTATTTAAAGGGTACAAATGTTTAGATCCAACCACAGATAAGATGATCATCTCTCGTCATGTTGAAACTATTTATCCTAACAAACAACTTAGACAGCCCAAACCAATAACCCAAAACACCATCGTTCCTTCCCCACTTACTCTCCTACCCGCATCTACTCTACAAACCTCCTCTACCCAAGTGTTCAACCCAGCCCCTCCACTAATCCAATACCAACAACCCTTCCAGAATTATCACAAGGAGCAAGTACCCATTTCCAACCGATCCAGAAATAGAGCATGCTGAACCGACGGTAACTAACACCTCCTCCACATAAAACCTCTCCATACCTTTACCACCACCTTCTCAACAACCACTAAAACATCCTATGGTCACGAGATCCCAAACAGGAGCTTTAACCAAAAAGAAAATCCTTGATTCGGTGCATGTTCGATTATCCCAACGTGAAACAACAACCTAAAAACAAGCTGCTCAATATGATCACCGGCAGAAAGCAATGGAAGAGGAACTTTACTCCGTAAAAATAAAACACTTGGAAGCTTATTCCCTCTCCCGTCGATCAACCCATTATTGGCAACATATGGACTTACAAAAATCAAATGAAATTCGGACGGTTCGATGGCACGGTATAAAGCTAGATTAGTAGCTTTGGGTTATCAACAAGAATATGGACTCAATCATATGGCCACATTCAGTCCAATAGCAAAAATTTCAACAATAAGATTACTTCTCATTCTCACTCTTAATTATAAGAGGAAAATCTATTAGATGGATCTATCGAGTACCTTTCTTCACGTCAACTTCATGAAATGATTTATACGCATCAACCATCGGGTTACAAAGATCTCGATCTCAGACATCCTTCCTATGTTTGTCTTTTACAAAAGTCTATCTATGGTCTCAAGCAGTCACCTAGACAATGGAATCACACCTTTACCACACATCTTGTCAAATTTCAACCACAATCTCTACCCCAAAATCTCAACCACAATCTCTCCATCGAAGATATGGAGAGCTTTATCTCAATCCTTCTCGATTCAATCATCTAGCCAGGTCTCACCAATCTTACATTAACTCGACCAAACATTATGTTGGCAGCCAACTCTCTCTCTTAGCATTTACATAAACCACTTTAGAATCATTACCAAGCTCTCAAACGTCTCCTACGCTATCTCCAAGGGACGTTGGATCTAAGCATTCCATTCAAAGTTGGTTCTCTAGTTCTTCACACGTATGCAGATGCAAATTGGGCAAGTGATGTGAACGATAGAAAATCAATCACAGGGCATTGCACATTTATTGGACCTAATTTACACTCCTTGAATGTGAAAAAACAATTGTGGCAAAATCTTCAACTAAAGCCGAGTATAGAGCTATATTCTCTACTGCCACCGAAATCATTTGGTTGTGACATCTTCTCCAAGATTTTCATATTCCAAGTAATAACCCTAGAACACTCTATTGTGATAACATGTCAGTCATGGGCATTGCTTATAATCATGTCTTTCAAGAGAGAACCAAACATATTGAAATAGACTATCATTTCATCAAATATTACATCAAGTCCAATGAAATTAATCTACAATATCTCGCTTCTGAGAAATAAACTACAGATATCTTCACCAAGGCTCTTCCTACTCCTCAGTTTCAAAAGTTGCAACACAAACTAACAACATCTGCTACAGATATTATTAGTTCGAGGGGGCATGTAAAGGAAGACAAAAAAGTATATCACCTGATGGGGTCCATGCCTTTTATTAACTCATCTTGTTGCATTTAATAGTTTTAAACCTTTCCTTTAAGTCTGTACCTATATACAGAGTGACTTCACTATTCCATTGTGGGAATAAGATCAGATATTATTTCTTCCTCTTTCGCTTATTCTTCCACTTTGTTACTGTTCCTTCTGCGATTCTTCAAATTTCTTATGCCTCTGTTTTACAGAGTGAAGTGGGTAATAAAAAAAGAGTGGTGAAAATCTGGAGGGGAAACGGAGGAATGAGAAGGCTAAGGCAAACTCGTTTTATCTCATCACCATCAAACGAGTCATACAAGCAGACGAGCGGTGGAGGACAGCGTTAAGCACAGACCATATAAATGTTAGAGAACAAAACTTGTATAAGTACCAATCAACTACATCAAATTTGTGACCAAAAACTATACATAATAACTACTCATGATAAGATCGTAAGAGTCGGATAGCGATGATCAAAAGTCTGTTGCTCTGCACTAGTTTTATGACTAGAGATTAATTTAAGAGCCATGAGATGAATATGCTTTATTTCTATTCTTCATAGATGCATCATCATATGAGAAGTTATTAGTGAAGGACTTGCTAATCGCACACGAAAACATCAATCTATATATTTGAAACAAGATTTGTTCACCCTGACAATAAATGAAATAGAAAAAAATTAAATGAAAAAAAAAACCATGCAGTAATTTGCACAAAATAACATTTTGATATTTATCATTTGTTACAATGATGAAAGTGAAGAAAACATTTTTATCAAAATAGTATCCCAATGCAAGCCAACTTAGCCTGGTTATGCGTTTTGCGTGAGTATGCAATTAAATTCACTCAAATTTCCAAAAAAAAAAATGAGAAAAGTAATAATATCATGGTTTACTTACCGAAGGGAAAGAATGCATCGCTAGCCAAAGCAGCTCCCTTTGCCTCTTCTCCTGCTTTCGAGAAAGCGATTCTTAAGCTCTCTAACCTGTTTGGCTGACCACTCCCCATTCCCAACATGCAATTATTCTGTAGAAATGAAATAGATTTCGAGTACTACGTTGGTGATTCAATGTTTGCAAATATAATAGAAAAAAATCCCAAGTCACTATTCTCTTGAGGTTATGTGCAATGGTTTCGGGTTTATTCATCTTCTTAAGACTTTTTAGCATCACTTCTGTTTTCTATTTTTGTTTTTTTTCTTTCCTTTTGTTTTGAAAAATGTTTGATTAGCATTTAAAAAAAACGAATCAACTTTTTTTAAAAAAACCTAAAAACATCATTAAAAATAATTAAAAAAACCAGACTTATTTTAAATCAATCAAAACAAAAATAAAATAAAATAAAAGATAAAAAATAAAAATGCAAAAATACGAAAGTAATCCCAAGCAGCCCCTTAATTACTTGCGGAAGATATGTTAATTTAGGAGTCATTTGGCATCACTTATGTCTTTTATTTTATACTTTTAAAATTTTATTTTATTTTGTTTATGTTTTAATTTAAAATAAAACATGTTCGGTATGTATAATTAAGATATTATCATTTCTAAAAACACACAAAACACTTAAAAGTTATTTTAAGTGTTTTCAAAAACATGTTAATTTGTGTTTAGAAAAAAATAAATAAATAAAACAAGTAAAAAAATATACTACAAACATGTTTTAAAAAATAAAAAATAAAAAAAAGATTAAAAACAAAACTAAAAAATAAAATTGATCCCAAACCAAAAATAAATAAATAAAGCAAGTAAGAAAATATACTCAAACATGTTTTAAAAAAGAAAAAAAAAAGATTAATAACAAAACTAAAAAATAAAATTGATCCCAAACAAGCCTTTGTTCTTGGATCAATAGTTGCATGTAAGATATGTTCTATCAGGTCATTAAGAAAAGTTTTAAATTATAGTTTATATTTTAAAGTTATTTATTTTTTAAATAAGTGAATGAAAATAGTAAATATTGATAAATGGCCAAACAAGTGGTGAGAAGAGGTAACCTTAGCAATGACAATTGCATTGCTCTTCACATGCTTTACACAGAGCCAGGCAAATTGCGCATCCGACAACTCATTTTCCTGGGGGACCCTATCCGACATAACCTTAAATTCAGTTTCTCGTGGAATCAAATCATCAGAATCTTGAGCTAACCACCCCCCACTAACTTGTCTGAGCGAGAGCATTCCCTTTTGAGTCCTTTTCGCCTCAAGTATCCTCAAATTCTTTGACTTACCGCATAAGATCTCAAGGCCCTTTTCTGTATAGTTTGGTGCAATTATTATCTCATAAAACATTCTTGTTTCGCCATCGTTTGGGCTTCTAAACTCTCGGATTTCTTTGGCAAGATCCTAATAACGCAAAAAACTACAATTAGACATACAAAAATTACAAGGTTCAAAAAGCCTCATCTACACACAATTATGAAATTTCAACGATGTTGATGATGGTCAATCTAGATAAAAAAATTATAATTTGTAATGAAACTAACATCAACCTTCAACTTCTTGAGTTAAGGTAAGATAGTTATAGCTTAGATGAATGTGTTCTAGAATAAAGAATAATAAATTGAAAAATAATCATACAAAAGAGATGTGGGAGCAGTATCTATTGATAATAAGATATGAAAAATAAATTCATGTGGTTTGGACATCCACGTAGAATAGTAGAAAGGGCAGAGAAATTAGAAAGAAGCTAAATGAAAACAGCATATATCAAAACGAATTGCGTAGAATAAATCTAAACCCTATTGCAACAGTCAACACTAATGAATTTAAAATGAGAAGTCATAAAACCGATTATAAATAGTTGAGATAAAGCTATAATGATGATGATGTAGTGTCTCAAAACATTAAATACCTCGTCTAAAATTGTGTTGAAGGCAACTATTCCACCAAATGCACTAACGGGATCTGCTTTCACAGCCAATCTATAAGCTTCAAGGATGTCTTCTCTTGATGCTACCCCGCATGGATTTGTATGCTTTACAATCACACATGTAGGCTTTTCAAACTCTGAGACACAGTTCCAAGCAGCGTCCGCATCTAAGTAATTATTGTAAGACATTTCCTGTTTCAAAGTACATTTATAAAATTAAATCCTTCATCTAACATAAAAAAAATACAACTATTTTGACTTTTAGAAAGTGAAATACATCTTTTCATGTATAAATAAGGTAGCATATGTGTTGTATTAGATAAGTAAATACAAAAGAATTGAGTGGTATGCATGTAAATCTTCTACTATATTAACCATATTTACTAAAAAGTAATTGAAGAAACAATTTAATGAATCTACACTTAGAATTTTGGCGATAAATATTTAAGAATAACAGATTATAGATAATTTAAAATATAAAGATGTTCAATCCAAACTTTTAAGGAATTTATAACGAAGTTACAGCTATTCTAAACCACGAAACCCATCTTTCTCGAACCTTGTATTTTTCTGGCGAATTCCACAAATCAAGTTTACTATATCCAAATCAATATTTAATACATTTTGTATTTTGGTCTTATAGCTCCTATTATGCTACTTGGCTCTAAAATATGATCCCTTGTCATCAGAGACCAGTTTTATAATTCATTCATCATCTATAAACTGACAATTTAGTCCCTTTGATTGTACAAATCTCTAAATGATGAGGAAAAAAATCTCTTCAGAAACTATCTGAATACCTTTGCTATCGAGTAAAGCGCAAAAATAGTCTCATGATTGTTTACATGATGCCATTTTAGTCTCAGAGTCTACAAAAGCGTCAAATTAGTCCCTGAACTAATGAAATTGGGGCAAAACTAGCCCTCCATAGGGATTGTTTCAGCCCAAATTAAAATTGTCTGAGGACTAAATTGACACTTTTTATAGACTCTAAAACTAAAATGAGCCCTTCAGAATGATTTGAGGAACTTTTTGTTTTTTTTATCTTTGCCATCTTAAAACTATAACTTAAATCATTGTGAACTTGACTTATCCATTTGTAAGCAGCCACATCACCTTTCCAACACAACCAACCTAATCAAATTCATACCATGACCTCCCTACACAATCTCAATACCATGAACCCCAACTACTTTCTTCACAATCGCTGCCTCTAATACTCCTTTCACACTATACTTTCTTGAATAACAATCTTCCACAAATGAATACAAAGACACCTATCAAATTTTGTAACGTGCAAGTAAATTCATCAGAAAATCAACAAATAAGCAGCTAAAATATGTCCCGAAAAACTTTTTAAACATGTTGCACCTTTCCATGATGTTGGATAGCAGTTCCAATGCCTCCAAAATTCACCAGAGAGAGACTCTTATCATCGTAAAATGCTGCCTTTTGATGAGGATTTTCCCCATACCGAAGAGTGCACTTCATCGTAAGTGGCACTGTAAGGCTGGGAGGAAACTTGCCTTAACAAGAAAAAATAAAAATGATATTTTGCAGAAATATGTATTATGTTCAAAAAACATTCATTTCATATGATACCTTGTGGAGATTGCTTCCACAGCCACTCTGAAACTGCTGAATCATAGGAAGCAACATGTTGAAAAGCTTTCCAGGCAAGTTGCCTGCGAAACTGCTGATTATCTTCTTTTCCTCGCAGAAATTTGAGAAGGGAAGGATAGTCTTCAGGGTCTACGACAACCAAAACATCCACGTGATTCTGTTCAAAAAACTAAATTCAATGAAACAGCTATAAAAATTAAGGAAGATTTACATACATTCCACTCAATTCCTATTTAATTACATATCTAGCACCTAATCTTCAATTTCTAATATATGACACTTTACTTATGCATGAAAAAGTGTATTTGACCTTTTAAAAGTTAAAATAACGGTATTTTTTATGTGATATAAAATATTTACATGCTCAAACTATGAGAAACAAAGTTTAGGTAATAGATATGTAAATAAGTAGGAATTAGATGGTATGTATGTAAATGCCAAAAAATCAAATGGTGGCATATAAGTATTCGATCCAGCATAATGACCTTGGCAGCAGCGCGAATCAATGTTGGGCCACCAATGTCAATATTCTCAATGCCATCCTCAAATGATACTCCACTTGCTGATGTGACTTTCGAATAAAAGGGATACAGGTTCACAACCACAATATCAAATGTCCCTAGACCAAAATAGTTAACATGTAAATAAACAAAAGTGAGATAGGATGCATGAGTACATGTTTCGTACACTATACTCATTTGCCGCCACATCAATCACAATCAAATTTGGTGTAGAAACTCACCAATTCCATGCTCACTTAAAGCATCCATGTGGTGAACAATGTTCCGTCTAGCAAGAATGCCACCATGTATGTTTGGATGTAAAGTCTTTACTCTACCATCAAGCTGCATAAACCAAAATTTTTACCAAAAAATATTTATAAAGAGTAAATCCAAAACATCGTGAGATTCTCGACATCCTGCCACCAAGAGTCTATTTGAAATAGCTCTATGCCTGATTTATGTTTCAGAACATTATCACAATTCTACTTGGATAATTGCTTTCTAGTTGTTTTATTAACATTTTGTAGTGAGATGATGTGCTTTGCAATAAGATCTGTAAAATGTGGCAGTTGCAAGAAAGCTGCTTTATGAATTTTTGAAAAAAAATAAATATTTATAATTCACATCATAGTTTTCTAATAAGTTACTTTCCCCATCTCAACTTTACAATCACCATTACAAAAAATTAAAACCGTCCCAAACAAGACCTTAATCTCAGGCAACAAGTAAACATTTTCTAATATAAACTCCAAAAGTAAAGCCTCTATTTTTATCTGTATTGCAAAAGACAGTTGTCTTATAAGCATTTATAAGGAAATTTAAGTTCATCGAGGAGGCCTTTTGGATGTGTCGGTGACATTGGTAATAACAGTACGCGTTCTTTCCCATCACTTCGCTGTCCACTTTAAATAATTTGCAAAACTAGTTCTTTTAGATAAAAAGGAGAACAACACAGGGTTCAAGCAAAAATTACCATCTCTGGAAAGAATGTAATTTCTTCGACTTTAGTAACTGTAATCCCAGCTTGCTCCAGAGCTTTCGCAGTCCCACCAGTCGAAATAATAGCATACCTGTAATCATGCAATCCTCATGAAGCCAAACCCAGAAGTGGTAAGCAGACAATCCTAAGCCCTAAGAAGTAACCTAAAGTAAAAATAATTGATAAGTAAGAAAAAGCAAAAATAGATATAAAATATTACAACAACTAGATAACGCATTGTGAATTATAGTTCAAAGCTATAAGTGTTTCCACACATTCCCACATTTTAACATACAATTCTACATTCCGAGCCTTAAAGTAATGAACATCCTATATTTTTCCCAATTCAATTCTACCTTAGTAAAGGAGTTATAGATAAACAAGAAAATAAAGACACTTAATAAGGCATTCCACAGCAGAGGGGTGCAAAAGGTTTAATTTGGATGAATTGATTCACAAATTATTCAAACCAAACAAAACCGAAATCCAAAATTCAAAAAAATTGAGCAGGNGAGCTTTTGCAGTCCCACCGGTCGAAATAATAGCATACCTGTAATCATGCAATCCTCATGAAGCCAAACCCAAAAGTGGTAAGCAGACAATCTTAAGCCCTAAGAAGTAACCTAAAGTAAAAATAATTGATAGGTAAAAAAAGCAAAAATAGATATAAAATGTTACAACAACTAGATAACACATTGTGAATTATAATTCAAAGCTATAAGTGTTTCCACACATTCCCACATTTTAACATACAATTCTACATTCCAAGCCTTAAAGTAATGAGCATCCTATATTTTTCCCAATTCAATTCTACCTTAGTAAAGGGAGCTATAGATAAACAAGAAAATAAAGACACTTAATAAGGCATTCCACAGCAGGGGTGTGCAAAAGGTTTAATTTGGATGAATTGATTCACATATTATTCAAACCAAACAAAACCGAAATCCAAATTTCAAAAAAATTGAGCAGACAAAGCTTTTGCTAAAACCAATCCAAACAGAATCAAAATGTAATTCAGTTTTATCTGTTTAGTTTGGAGCAAATTGAAAGTTAGCATTTGGTTCTATTTCAGTCCAAAATAAATAAAGCTTAAAGTTCTATTTCAAAATTTTCTCTTTTTTGCATTTTCAAAGACTCTTTGAAATTAAGAATTTCAAACTAAACTCAAATAAATGTCATATATTCAATTTGTTTTCTTTCCAAATGAATTTAATTTCTCAATCCTAATATTCTTTGATTTAATGAATATTAAAACTGATCCGAAAACCTAATATTCAAAATTTTAAAACTAAAAACTGATCTTTATTTTAAAACCAAACCCAATCAACCAAATAACCTCACTACAACTTCTTTTAGTTATCACACCCCTATTCCAATGAGCAATAGTTACAATACCAACCGTAATAAACAAGCTCACCCAAGTTCTTGTAGCCCTCTTCCAAGCAAATCGAGGTCTTTCTTGTCCGAAAGAGATATCAATGCCTGCTTGCGAGCTACCAAAAACAAAATCTAATGAGCCATAAAGATAACAACTTTACCATCAAATACAGATCTTTCTCTCACAATTAAGGCATAGGGGCAAGGAATCAGAGTTCTCACCAGTTGAAATGATGGAACTCTGCGTCTGAGCTTGAGTAACGGATTCGGCCGTCGCCATGGGGCTTATTATTCCTCTCCACGCGAAAGAGAAAGGGGTGCGAACGCGAGATAAGAAAGCGTCGTTCTGGACGAACACAAGNTACAGATCTTTCTCTCACAATTAAGGCATAGCGCAAGGAATCAGAGTTCTCACCAGTTGAAATGATGGAACTCTGCGTTTGAGCATGAGTATCGGATTCGGCCGTCGCCATGGGGCTTATTATTCCTCTCCACGCGAAAGAGAAAGGCGTGCGAACGCGGGATAAGAAAGCGCCGTTCTGGACGAACACAAAGCAGTGAAATTAAGTGGATTCGAAAGAAGTAATGGAACGAGAAAGAAGGAGGAGATGAGCTGAGGCGAAGGAGGACTAACTATNTAAGTGGATTCGAAAGAAGTAATGGAACGAGAAAGAAGGAGGAGATGAGCTGAGGCGAAGGAGGACTAACTAGACGACGGAAGTGAAGACGGCGGCTTTGAGAGCAGTAGAGATGTCGGATTTTTGAGACAGATGAGGCGGCGGACGTGGTGGGGATGGAGATTGCGGCGGCGGGCGGGGTCGAGAGCAGTATAGGCATCGAATTTGATAGTTGGATTCGAGCAGTCACGCGCCGCCCCTGCTCACAGCCGTCGATCGGATGATGTGGATTGTAAATATGAGGGAATTTACATAAATATCACCAAAACATCATTATTTGCATATTTGACCCTCAAAATATTCTATTTATACATACAATCCTAAAGAGGAAAATTCCTAGTTATTCCATTATTATTTCTTCGTCTGGTATAGCACAGCCTGTAAGGTTGTTGGTGCGGAGCTTTAACAAAGAATCTTGTCATGTAATCACTGGTGTCTCTCAAAAAAAAAAAAAATTACATACAAATGATTTGTATGTGTGGATGGGTGTACTCTAAGTATACTCCGAGTATACTTCATGTGCACTTGAGGTGTATTCCGGGTATGCTCATGGTGGCCCTCAAGGTGTATGCCTATAATCTGCAAATGGGAGAGAAAATTCTTTCCCAAACATCAATTTATGGTCACTATCCACATGGCATGGTGTACATGACCATTTTGGAGGTTGATGCCACATGTTGCAGCCTTATTTGACCCCTTAAATCCATCATGGCCAATGGACTAGCTACCAATAAGTGAGAAGTCCAAAAAGTCAACAATTTTAGCTAGGAAAGTTATTGGCTTTGCGTGAACATGCCCAAACTGGGTGTAGTCACGCCAAGCCAAAATGGCTTAAGCCCTCATTTTTTGAAGGCCATCGTGAATATGCCTGAAACTTATGTGGTTATGCCAGTGTCCTGTAGTGGCATAATTATATTGCGCTCTCTATCTTGGGTGCATAAATGGGTTATTTTGGCTCGACCACATCAGAACTGGACGTGACCATGCCAAGTCAAAATTAGTGTTAGGAACTCGAAGCGCGATGGAGGTCTCATACGAGTTCCTTTGGCCTTGAAAGGTCTTGAATGGATGTAATTTGATCTCTAGCGATCGAGGAAGGCCCAAGGGCACGTTGTAACACCAAAATAACCCCTCAAAATAGCGATCATCCATGTGTGTGCAAAGTGGTCTAAGAATCCTAATTCTTAACCGTCAGTGCCCGCAGGCGAGTCTAGTGACTCCAACTCCAATTGGCCTTAAATGAGTAGGGATTGATGTGGTAAGGTCTTTAAACATCGAGACAAGTGTTAAACATTTGTAGAGCCGGAGACAGCCCCATCTCACAGTGAATTTATCCAAGCAGGAAAGAAATCGATACCAATTCCGATTATGTACTTATGACACGTATCAGGAGGTCCAGATAGATATCTTGAACTTTAGGATGGTATGAATGGACATTGAGTAATCTTGAGTTCAAGTGGATATCCTACACACGTGACATAAAATTTGATGCAAAAAACTGGTTTTGGTTTATTTGGGTTTTTTTTTTGGTGTGAAAAGTGTTGTGATGGGTTGTTGTTTTGTGGTTTCATTTGTCAGATTTGATTCCTCGCTATGAAACAAGGAATAAAAGTCCTCCGACTTGATTGGATTTAGTTGTTTGCATATGACTCCCTGATATTGTTGAGGAAGCCCATTCAAAGCGTAAAGTATGATATCCTCATAGTTAATTGTTGAACATGCAAAACCAATGTTATCAATTTTTGTTTTAATTTGAGCTAAATACTGTGACGTGATGTTGCTCCCATGGTAATGTTGTGTGGCTCATTTTTCAACTAGATGACTCGAGATATGTTAGCTGATTGAATACGTCTTTCCAGGTCTGTCCAAATTTGGGCAGTACTTTGGAGGTGCAGAACATATGGTAGTATAGAAGTTGATATTGTTGATAAGATTGCAGATAAAGTTTTGGTCAATTAGTTGCCATAACTGGAACTCTTGGTTTTCCTCAAGAACTCCAAATTCATTTGACTAGAGGGAATTATTGTGTTTTCTGAAAAAAATAATCCTCCAAGAACAATANCATCCTCTCCGATGTCAATTGTCTTATATGAGAAACACCGGTGTTAGCAATTTTAATGAAGAAAACAAACTGCAAAACTTCAACTACTTAATATTTTTTTAATCTATAGGATCTACTGCCCAAATTGTGATTTATAGGAGATCTGGGTTATCACCTTGGCACCAATATACTTAATCCTCAAAGTAAAAATGTATGATGGATGTGACATAAAATATCTCAAAACCTGAAGGACATAAATTATCAAAATCGATCCAAAAATCTTAACTTTTTTCCATTGTTAAATTTGTATTGTTTGCTGTGTTATTTCCAATTTTTGAATTGTGGATTTTACTTGTCATGGATTCATAGGGTTATATGGGTTATAAGCGGTATGGGCTATCATATTGTATCCTCAGTTCAGATTGCTTCAAAGTTTCCCAACCCTTAAAGGGACTTTGGAGAGCTTGGCTTCATTTGATCTTGGTGCTGGTTCCTAATCTTAAGCTACTAAGTGAAATAGAAATTCAAACTGGCTGGTTCATGTTGACCTTTTCATTTTGTGGTTTTAGATGATAACTGTTACCTTTAAACATCATAAAACCATTTCTTATAATTAATTTTATTATCTTTATATTTTATAATTTGAATTTAGGATTATCTTTAAAGAATTCCCGACCTACTGTACAGGCAAAATGTATTGCCTGTCATATAGTTTATTTCCTTGTTCTTCTTTTGCGGTATTTCAGGTGTCCCATTTTGCTGAGCTGGGTAATATGGCATCTATGCCGAAGGTGCCATCTATTTCTAAATTTCTTCTGAAGGTTATGGATGCAACTATGTCATCCATTTTTGTGCTTTCTCTCAAGGCTTATTCATAAACCACACACCAATATTTAATTAAGGAAGATTTACATACATTCCACTCAATTTCTATGTATTTACATATCTGACAACTATACTTCAATTTTTACATACATGCCACCTGACCTTTACATGAATAGGTGTATTTGACATTCTGAAAGTTAATATAGTTCTATTTTTTGATGTGGTAGAAAAGATTTGGGTTTTANGGTGTGCATGACCATTTGGGAGGTTGATGCCACATGTTGCAGCCTTATTTGACCCCTTAAATCCATCATAGCTAATGGACTAGCTACCAATAAGTGAGAAGTCAAAAAAGTCTAACAATTTTAGCTAGGAAAGTTGTTGGCTCTGTGTGAACATGTCCAAACTGGGTGTAGTCACGCCAAGCCAAAAGGGCTTAAGCCCTCATTTTCTAATGGCCATCGTGAATATGCTTGAAACTTATGTGGTTATGCCAGTGTCCTGTCGTGGCTATGCCACATTAGTGACATAAGTATATTTTGCTCTCTATTTTGAGTGCATAAATGGGTCATTTTGGCACGACCACATCATAACTGGACGTGACCATGCCAAGTCAAAATTAGTGTTAGGAACTCGAAGCGCGACGGAGGTCTCATACGAGTTCCTTTGGCCTCGAAAGGTCTTGAATGGATGTAATTTGATCTCTAGCAATCGAGGAAGGCCCAAGGGCACGTTGTAACACCAAAATAACCCCTCAAAATAGCGATCATCCATGTGCGATGAAAAGTGGTCTGAAAATCCTAATTCTTACCTGGTAATGCCCGCAGGCGAGTCTTGTGACTCCAACTCCAATTGGCCTTAAATGAGTAGGAATTGATGTGGTAAGGTCTTTAAACATCGAGACAAGTGTTAAACATTTGTTGAGCTGGAAATAGCCCCATCTCACTGTGAATTTATCCAAGTAGGAAAAAAATCAATATCAATTCAGATTCAGTAGTTATGACACATATCAGGAGGTGCAGATGGATATCTTGAACTTTAGGATGGTACGAATGGACATTGAGTCATCCTGAGTTCAAGTGGATATCCTACACATGTGACATAAAAATTTGACGCAAAAAACTGATTTTGGTTTATTTGGGTTTTTTGTTTGGGTGTGAAAAGTGTTGTGATGGGTTGTTGTTTTGTGGTTTCATTTGCCAGATTTGATTTCTCACTATGAAGCAGGGAATAAAAGTCCTCCGACTTGATTGGATTCAGTTGTGTGCGTATGACTCCTTGATATTGTTGAGGCAGCTCATTCAAAGTGTTAAGTATGATATCCTCATAGTTAATTATTGAACATGCAGAACCAATGTTATCAATTATTGTTTTAATTTGAGGTAGATATTGTGACGTGATGTTGCTCACATGGTAATGTTGTGTGTCTCGTTTTTCAACTAGATGACTCGAGATCTGTTAACTGATTGAAAACGCCTTTCCAGGTTTGTCCAAATTTGGGTAGTACTTTGGAGGTGTAGAACATATGGTAGTATGGACGTTGATATTGTTGATAAGATTGCACTTATAAAGTTTTGATCAATTAGTTGCCACAACTGGAACTCTTGGTTTTTCTCAAGAACTCCAAATTCATTTGACTAGAGGGAATTATTGTGTTTTTTGAAAAAAAAAATCCTCAAAGCCATTTGCCATAAATAATTTGTATATTTGTTATTTCTACACTTGATAGTTGTCAAATTGCAGTGGTGTTACAAAGATGGTTTTGATGTGTCACATCAAAAATTTCAGAGGAGTTGGGATATTGATATCCTTCATTATGGTGAGAGTCATTGTTGCTGATTGACTGATCCTCGATGTGGTGGAGCTCGAAGCTTCCATGGATCTGATGCTGTGAAGCTACTTGCTCTAATACCTTGTAAAAGAACTAAATGCTTTCATAAACATCTGGAAAACATAAAAGTACACGGACACTTTTCTTTATGAAAAACATTTTTGTACTCCCCTTCTCTTTTCTATTCTCTCAATTTTATCTTAATCTGGCTCCCTCACCCCTTCTTATAGAGCCTTCATTTTCGAGGATCCATTGCAGTGCTACAGTGAAAATGAGGGAAGTTTCTATTAGAGAGCATAGTTGTGAAAAGATTGTGGAGGCAATCTTCTTTACCCTGGTATGCCATGTTGTCCTGGTTGTGGAAACCAAACTCTTTTTGCCTTTTTGCACATATGAGTNTATCAAATGTCCCTAGACCAAAATATTTAACATGTAAATAAACAAAAGTGAGATAGGACGCATGAGTACATGGTTCGTAAACTATACTCATTTGCCGCCACATCAATCACAATCAAATTTGGTGTAGAAACTCACCAATTCCATGCTCACTTAAAGCATCCATGTGGTGAACAATGTTCCGTCTAGCAAGAATGCCACCATGTATGTTTGGATGTAAAGTCTTTACTCTACCATCAAGCTGCATAAACCAAATTTTTTACCAAAAAATATTTATAAAGAGTAAATCCAAAACATGTAAGATTCTCGACATCCTGCCACCAAGAATCTGTTTGAAATAGCTCTATGCCTGCTTTATGTTTCAGAACATTATCACGATTCTACTTGGATAATTGCTTTCTAGTTGTTTTATTAACATTTTGTAGTGAGATGATGTGCTTTGCAATAAGATCTGTAAAATGTGGCAGTTGCAAGAAAGCTGCTTTATGAATTTTAGGAAAAAAATAAATATTTATAATTCACATCATAATTTTCTAATAAGTTACTTTGCCCATCACAACTTTACAATCACCGTTACAAAAAATTAAAACCGTCCCAAACAAGACCTTAATCTCAGGCAACAAGTAAACATTTTCTAATATAAACTCCAAGAGTAAAGCCTCTATTTTTATCTGTATTGCAAAAGACAGTTGTCTTATAGGCATTTATAAGGAAATTTAAGTTCATCGAGGAGGCCTTTTGGATGTCGGTGACAATGGTAATAACAGTACACGTTCTTTCCCATCACTTCGCTGTCCACTTTAAATAATTTGCAAAACTAGTTCTTTTAGATAGAAACGAGAACTACACAGGGCTCAAGCAAAAATTACCATCTCTGGAAAGAATGTAATTTCTTCGACTTTAGTAACTGTAATCCCAGCTTGCTCCAGAGCTTTCGCAGTCCCACCAGTCGAAATAATAGCATACCTGTAATCATGCAATCCTCATGAAGCCAAACCCAGAAGTGGTAAGCAGACAATCTTAAGCCCTAAGAAGTAACCTAAAGTAAAAATAATTGATAGGTAAAAAAAGCAAAAATAGATATAAAATGTTACAACAACTAGATGACGCATTGTGAATTATAGTTCAAAGCTATAAGTGTTTCCACACATTACCACATTTTCACATACAATTCTACATTCCAAGCCTTAAAGTAGCGAACATCCTATATTTTTCCCAATTCAATTCTACCTTAGTAAAGGGAGCTATAGATAAACAAGAAAATAAAGACACTTAATAAGGCATTCCACAGCAGGGGTGTGCAAAAGGTTTAATTTGGATGAATTGATTCACATATTATTCAAACCAAACAAAACCAAAATCCAAAATTCAAAAAAATTGAGCAGACAAAGCTTTTGCTAAAACCAATCCAAACCGAATCAAAATGTAATTCAGTTTTATCTGTTTAGTTTAGAGCAAATTGAAAGTTAGCATTTGGTTCTATTTCAGTCCAAAATAAATATAGCTTAAAGTTCTATTTCAAAATTTTCTCTTTTTTGCATTTTCAAAGACTCTTTGAAATTAAGAATTTCAAACTAAACTCAAATAAATGTCATATATTCAATTTGTTTTCTTTCCAAATGAATTTAATTTCTCAATCCTAATATTCTTTGATTTAATGAATATTAAAACTGATCTGAAAACCTAATATTCAAAATTTTAAAACTAAAAACTGATCTTTATTTTAAAACCAAACCCAATCAACCAAATAACCTCACTTCAACTTCTTTTAGTTATCACACCCCTATTCCAATGAGCAATAGTTACAATACCAACCGTAAAAAACCAGCTCACCCAAGTTCTTGTAGCCCTCTTCCAAGCAAATCGAGGTCTTTCTTGTCCGAAAGAGATATCAATGCCTGCTTGCGAGCTACCAAAAACAAAATCTAATGAGCCATAAAGATAACAACTTTACCATCAAATACAGATCTTTCTCTCACAATTAAGGCATAGGGGCAAGGAATCAGAGTTCTCACCAGTTGAAATGATGGAACTCTGCGTCTGAGCTTGAGTAACGGATTCGGCCGTCGCCATGGGGCTTATTATTCCTCTCCACGCGAAAGAGAAAGGGGTGCGAACGCGAGATAAGAAAGCGTCGTTCTGGACGAACACAAGGCAGTGAAATTAAGTGGATTCGAAAGAAGTAATGGAACGAGAAAGAAGGAGGAGATGAGCTGAGGCGAAGGAGGACTAACTATACGACGGAAGTGAAGACGGCGGCTTTGAGAGCAGTAGAGATGTCGGATTTTTGAGACAGATGAGGCGGCGGAGGTGGTCGAGATGGCGATTGCGGCGGCGGGCGGGGGGGAGAGCAGTATAGGCATCGAATTTGATAGTTGAATTCGAGCAGTCACGCGCCGCCGCTTCTCACAGCCGTCGATCTGATGATGTGGTTTGTAAATATGAGGGAATTTACATAAATATCACCAAAACATCATTATTTGCATAATTTAGCCTCAAAATATTCTATTTATACATACAATCCTAAAAAGGAAATTTCCTAGTTATTCCATTGTTATTTCTCTGCCTGGTCTAGCACGGCCTGTAAGGTTGTTGGTGAGGAGCTTTAACAAAGAATCTTGGCGTGTAAGCATTGGTGTCTCTTCAAAAAAAAAAAATTACATGCAAATGATTTATATGTGTGGATGGGTGTACTCTAGGTATACTCCGAGTATACTTCATGTGCACTTGAGGTGTATTCAGGGTATGCTCTTGGTGGCACTCAAGGTGTATGCCTATAATCTTCAAATGGGAGAGTAAATTCTCTCCCAAACATCAATTTATGACNGATGATGTGGTTTGTAAATATGAGGGAATTTACATAAATATCACCAAAACATCATTATTTGCATATTTTACCCTCAAAATATTCTATTTATACATACAATCCTAAAAAGGAAAATTCCTAGTTATTCCATTATTATTTCTTCGCCAGGTATAGCACAGCCTGTAAGTTTGTTGGTGCGGAGCTTTAACAAAGAATCTTGTCATGTAATCACTGGTGTCTCTCAAAAAAAAAAAATTACATACAAATGATTTGTATGTGTGGATGGGTGTACTCTCAGTATACTCCGAGCATACTTCATGTGCACTTGAGGTGTATTCCGGGTATGCTCATGGTGGCACTCAAGGTGTATGCCTATAATCTGTAAATGGGAGAGAAAATTCTCACCCAAACATCAATTTATGGTCACTATCCACATGGCATGGTGTGCATGACCATTTGGGAGGTTGATGCCACATGTTGCAGCCTTATTTGACCCCTTAAATCCATCATAGCCAATGGACTAGTTACCAATAAGTGAGAAGTCAAAAAAGTCAACAATTTTAGCTAGGAAAGTAGTTGGCTTTGCGTGAACATGCCCAAACTGGGTGTAGTCACGCCAAGCCAAAAGGGCTTAAGCCCTCATTTTCTGAAGGCCAGTGTGAATATGCCTGAAACTTATGTGGTTATGCCAGTGTCCTGTCGTGGCTATGCTGCATTAGTGGCATAATTATATTGTGCTCTCTATCTTGAGCGCATAAATGGGTCATTTTGGCGCGACCACATCAGAACTAGATGTGACCATGCCAAATCAAAATTAGTTTTAGGAACTTGAAGCGCGACGGAGGTCTCATACGAGTTCCTTTGGCCTCGAAAGGTCTTGAATGGATGTAATTTGATCTCTAGCGATCGAGGAAGGCCCAAGGGCACGTCGTAACACCAGAATAACCCCTTAAAATAGTGATCATCCATGTGTGATGCAAAGTGGTATGAAACTCCTAATTCTTACCCAGCAGTGCCCGCAGGCGAGTCTTGTGACTCCAACTCCAATTGGCCTTAAATGAGTAGGGATTGATGTGGTAAGGTCTTTAAACATCGAGACAAGTGTTAAACATTTGTCGAGCCGAAGACAGCCCCATCTCACAGTGAATTTATCCAAGTAGGAAAAAAATAGATACCAATTCTGATTCAGTACTTATGACACGTATGAGGAGGTCCAGATGGATATCTTGAACTTTAGGATGGTAGGAATGGACATAGAGTCATCCTGAGTTCAAGTGGATATCCTACACACGTTACATAAAAATTTGATGCAAAAAACTGGTTTTGGTTTATTTGGGTTTTCTGTTTGGGTGTGAAAAGTGTTGTGATGGGTTGTTGTTTTGTGGTTTCATTTGTCAGATTTGATTCCTCACTATGAAGCAGGGAATAAAAGTCCTCCGACTTGATTGGATTCAGTTGTGTGCATACGACTCCTTGATATTGTTGAGGTAGCCCATTCAAAGTGTAAAGTATGATATCCTCATAGTTAATTGTTGAACATGTAGAACCAATGTTATCAATTATTGTTTTAATTTGAGCTAGATATTGTGACGTGATGTTGCTCCCATGGTAATGTTGTGTGGCTCATTTTTCAACTAGATGACTCGAGATCTATTAGCTGATTGAAAACGCCTTTCCAGGTTTGTCCCAATTTGGGTATTACTTTGGAGGTGTAGAACATATGGTAGTATGGAAGTTGATATTGTCGATAAGATTGCAGTTATAAAGTTTTGATCAATTAGTTGCCACAACTGGAACTCTTTGTTTTCCTCAAGAGCTCCAAATTCATTTGACTAGAGGGATATATTGTGTTTTTTGAAAAAAAAAAAATCCTCAAAGTCATTTTCCATAAATAATTTGTATATTTGTTTTTTTTACACTTGATAGTTGTCAAATTGCAATGGCGTTATAGAGATAGTTTTGATGTGTCACATTAAAAATTTCAGAGGAGTCGGGATATTGATATCCTTCATTATGGTGAGAGTCATTGTTGCTGATTGACTGATCCTCCATGTGGTGGAGCTCGAAGCTTCCATGGATCTGATGTTGTGAAGCTACTTGTTCTAATACCTTGTAAAAGAACTAAATGCTTTCTTAAACATCTGGAAAGCATAAAAGTACACATACACTTTTCTTTATGAAAAACATATTTGTACTCCCCTTCTTTTTTCTATTTTCTCAAATTTGTCTTAATCTGGCTCCCTCACCCCTTCTCATAGAGCCTTCGTTTTCGAGGATTCGTTGCAGCGCTACAGGGAAAATGAGGGAAGTTTCTATTAAAGAGTATAGTTGTGAAAAGATTGTGGAGGCAATCTTCTTTGCCCTGGTATGCCATGTTGCCCTGGTTGTGGAAACCAAACTCTTTTTGCCTTTTTACACATATGAGTGTAGTATCAGTACTCCTAGTTGACATGCTATACAATGATATATCATGTTAAAACATGTGTGTGTGTGTGTGTGTGTTTTAACATTATAATATATATCATGTGATATGAATTGAAAATTCTCACATCATATACCCTGGCATAGGATTAATGCTTGAGAACCCATTTAGAATATGCTTCATATTAAAGTGTAATGGCTGGCATCACATCAAATCCTAGTAACATATCATCAATTAATTCATGATTGAAATGCTATTTTTTTATAGAAAAATATTTTTATTACTAATGTGTCGATTTTCCTCATTCATATTACAAAAGCTCTAAATTTCAGCAAGTTAAGCTCTATTTACTACACAAATATTCTGCTTTAGTTGCTCCAGTATCAATCCCACACAGTTGTATGGTCTCATACAAGTATTGAATACACTAATATATAATCAATGAACATACTTATAAGTTAGATAAACCATGACTTAAATACGTGATTCATCAAATTCAAGAACAATGCAAAGCGCACTAGTTACTTCAAATAACATTAATTAAAAGCTCATAATGACCCTAATATGTATTTAATATTTTCTTTCCCATATTATCATCTACTACTTTTAATTAATAAAACATTGATTTAAATATGTCTAAAATAACACACACCAATTAATTAAATCACAAATTTAGTTTATCAAGTTTTTTATATATTTGATTAATTAAAATAGTAAAATAGTTTTAAAATATTTAAATATTAAATATTTAAACACATCAAAATATGTTGGATTTACGCAAGCCAAAGTCCAAACGCGGCCTTTCGGTATCTATTTCTTCCCGATTCCCACAATGCCCTGTCAAAACCCTAGCCCGAAAATCTGGCAGGATTCACACCGTTCGGCTCTTCGTGGTATTCTTTCTACTCTTTTTTTCTGCTGTTACAACTTATTTTTGCCAATCCGCTGTGCTCGAGTTGAAGACAGTGCAGCACACTCCGCCGCACTTTGCGTTCTAGGTTTGTTTGATAGTTTTTAGCTTGGTTTCTAACCTATTTCTGCTTTTTCCGTGAAAGAATTCTAGTTTTTTGTTTCAAGATTACTTTTTAGCTGTTCATTCATATGATGTTTTGCTTTGAAGAAATCGCCAACGCTATAGTTGTCATGAAAGAGTTTTTTTGGAGATCAAATGGTTCATGATGTTGGCTCTAGCGTAGGATGATTAATGAAGGCCTAGGTGGCGATTAATCGATGCTCTTAGGGCTAATTTAGCTGCTTGAAATTAGGGAATTTGTTGTGGAACGTATATAGAACTCTGAGAAATAGATATCCTGGAAGCCCAACAATCTTATAGAACGTCTGCTAGCAATTTTGACATAGTCTCTCAAATCAGTCGGAACTGTGCAGAGTAAATTCATAGTTCGTCTATTATTTAGTCGGAAGCTAGCTGAGTTAAAGCTTTATAATGTTCAAAAAATTTTATCGAAGCTCGACTCCTTTTTTCNAATTCATAGTTCGTCTATTATTTAGTCGGAAGCTAGCTGAGTTAAAGCTTTATAATGTTCAAAAAATTTTATTGAAGCTCGACTCTTTTTTTTGATAGAGCTTAAANCACTTTGCGTTCTAGGTTTGTTTGATAGTTTTTAGCTTGGTTTCTAACCTATTTCTGCTTTTTCCGTGAAAGTATTCTAGTTTATGTTTCAAGATTCCTTTTTAGCTGTTCATTCATATGATGTTTTGCTTTGAAGAAATCGCCAACACTGTAGTTGTCATGAAGAGTTTTGTTGGAGATCAAATGATTCATGATGTTGGCTCTAGCGTAGGATGATTAATGAAGGCCTAGGTGGCGATTAATCGATGCTCTTAGGGCTAATTTAGCTGCTTGAAATTAGGGAATATGTTGTGGAACATATATAGAACTCTGAGAAATAGATATCCTGGAAGCCCAACAATCTTATAGAACGTCCGCTAGCAATTTTGACAGAGTCTCTCAAATCAGTTGGAACTGTGCAGAGTAAATTCATAGTTCGTCTATTATTTAGTCGGAAGCTAGCTGACTTAAAGCTTTATAATGTCCAAAAAATTTTATTGAAGCTCGACTCTTTTTTTTGATAGAGCTTAACCAGGAAAAATAAAAATAAAAAACTAAAATTTGATGGCCATAATGTATCTAAAATTTCTTGATTATTAGTTTTGAATGCATGAAAAACAAGTTTGTGATGTTTGAAAGATAACCTGGCTTACCTATGCTTAAACAATTACTTATTTTAATATCTATTAAGCCAAGTAATTATAAGCTGCTAACTTTCATTGGCCTGTTTTTTTACCAACCAAGATGCCTAAGCTTGCTCAAGGCTTAAGCTTACTTACCATCACCTAGCATAACTTTTTTTGGGGCATTTACATGTGTACCGTACCACAGAATTCCTACATGTTTACATATCTAGCACCTAAACTTTGCTTTTGTAAAGTTATACAACCTAATTCTTTCATATCACATAAATGATATTACAATTTTACTTTTAAAAAGTAAAATACACATTTCCATGCGTAGGTAAGTTGGTATACATTTAAAAATTGAGGTTTGGATGTTAGATATATAAATAAATATCGATTGATTGTTATGTATGTTAATTTTCCTATTTTTTATTGGGTTAACTTAAGCCTCAACCAAATATACTTGAAGTGGTGTCCTATTAAGGCACACGAGATTATTAAAATCAGTTCTGCATTATTGATGAAAGTTTAAGCTAATGAGAAACCTATCAAATATATTCATTTTTCTATCAATCATAATTCCTTTGAGTTTATTAAACATTTATCAAATAACACTACTCAGTTCTTTATTATCTTCATTCACATAACTTAGTGATGGTGATTGGTGATGTTGACAATCATCAAAGAACATCTCAAGCTTGTGTGCATAATTATCTTGTATAACTGCCATCCGACCTAAGGAGTTTACACTTAAGGCCCCTACTTGGGTCTTTACCATTTATCATATAGGCTTATTTAAATGTGATACAATATTAGTTCATATGTGGTGTACTTAATTCACCACCATAAGAGCTAATTTTATGCAATTTACCATTTTCACTCCACCAAACATAGTATTTAAAGATTAGGAGGAGCATGCTTCTATAAATCTCTAACTACAAGTTTTATTAATCAATGAATTTATTGAATGTGGATTCTGATCAAATTGGAAATCAATAAGAAGAGCCTTGATAGATTGCTCACTCACTCTTAGGTTGCATGGTCTTGGTTTTATCTAATATTCTCTCTTACTCCATTTGACATTATAATGCAAAGCTTGTTGTATACATGACTCATGAAATATTCTCTTAACATTTATGACTTATAATATGAAGACATTGTCCAGAGATTCAAATAAGCTAATTCATATAATAATATAAGAATAAAATTGAGGGTGGCCCTCTCTCTTTAGCTAGAACTTTTGGGTTAAAAATAGGTTTTAACATTGTTATATCAAGTCCAACTAGATTTATTAGCATAAAAAATATTAAATGATTGACTCTATCATATAAACTTAAGCTTTTGGGTTCAGAATGGGCCTAATCACTGGTATATTGAGTCTAAATCCATTTCCTTTTTGGCCCTCACTTTGAACACATCAATGATAATTTATGGCATTGATTAAATATCTTATGTGAGTTGTGCAACTTGGACTATTCATTCAGGTGAAATACTAAGTGCTTAAATTTAGCTCAGTATGGTAGTCAATAATACTCATGGTATAATTAACGGATTTGGGCTATTATCGGTATTTTTGAAACACATTTGCTATCTTTACTTTTGCTATGAGACTTTCTAATTCTCATGTGCATGTCAATAATGCTCCCCATAAGTGAGAAATTTATACATCAGTTATTGCTCCGCCTCATATGAAACTTTATAATATATTAAATGCTATGAAACAAAAACCCTTACACTTTGTTTGACCATAGTAGAAGCAACTATGACTTATGGGAGTCTTAAATAGCACAAGCACTTGAACTTACTCGAATCTTTCACTTGGATACTATTCCTTCGGAGGGTGAAGTGCTAATGGTCAATTCTAAGCCGAATATACTTGTGAGTAGATACCAATAAATTTAAATCCTTAAAATAAGATTGATAATCATTAATAAGATATTAGTGGTAGGAGTTTAAGCAAAATCAAGAACGATGTTTAATCTTGATTTAAAAAAAATCCTTATGGCTATCAACACCATAGAATTGTTAAATATTTACTCTATAAGGTGCTACGGTATTATTTTGTTAAAGTTTTGACTTATTTTCAAATTTCTTACATAAATAAAAACTCATATCATTTTATCTAAATTACAAAGTGTATTATCACATGTTGTGTTGGTTTACTTCAGTTTTATATTTTAATTAATTTTTCAGTTAAGAAAATGACTTAAAAGTTGTTTGTTTAATCTAAAAGTGATACTAACAAAATGTCTTTTAATTAGATCATATGAATTTTATTCGAAAACAAGAAATCTACTTTTACTACAAATTTATTTAATCAGTGTAGCATTACTTTTTGTTTTATAGGCTATAATGATAATGAATGTAAACTATAACAGTTCATTATATTGGGAGATGCAACTTTGATTTCATAAACCAATATTCTAGTCTTTGTACTACAACTTTGTAAACTCACAGTTCATTATATTGGGAGATGCAACTTTGATTTCATAAACCAGTATTCGACTCTTTGTACTACAAATTTGTAGAGAAGCAAAAAAAATATGGATTGTAATTATTTTCACGTATGCTGCCATGCTATAGTAAATATTTATCATTATATAGTCTATAAGTTTATATTTTGTATATTATACTATTATTTCTTGATTTTTCTCACCACCAACTTGCCAAATTTTAATTCACATTCTTTCCTAATCTTAGGAATTATGAGAAAGTAATGAACAAAGTTTTCTTTCTTATTTTCATATTTATGAGGAATATTTGACACCATAGCAATACGTTTTTATCGTTAATTTCATATTATATATCATAAAATATTATAATATTAATCCGCTTATATAAAATATAATAAATATATTTACTTATTGATATAGAAATATTGTTTATATCAAAATTATTAGGAAGTGACAACAAAATTATTATAGTCATTCTACATATATTTTACCTACCGTTTTCATTGATGCATCTTGTATCGTTCTTCATAAACATAGATTTCAAGCATTCTAATCTCAGTCAACTTTTTTAATGCCGATTTCTCTTACACCCAATCCGTTTCTCATATCTGCGCCTTAGAACTCAAAACACCATGGCCACTTATCGAATTGCTTCTGTCATCATGCGCTCCTCTGGAGAGGAGTTCCTCTTGGTCCGGCAAACCCCTCCACCTTCATTTGAGGATGATGATTACCTTCGCTTTGTAGATTCCAAGCTCTGGGACTTACCTTCCGCCCCACTGAAGCCTCTCGCAAAACCGCACCCGTCAAAAGAAGTGATTTTTGGCATTGATTCTCTCCTCGATAAGCTTGATCTTACCACGTTTGATGTCGACTCAGCTCTCTCTCAAATCTCTTCTCAACTCGGAAGGGCAACCCCAATCTCCAGAGACTGGTCCGTGTTGAAATATGTCGAAGAAGCCGATTTCGGACCTGACTCGCCCATCAAAACACTCTTTATTGTCGGAAAACTCATACATGAAGAAGAAGATTTATCTGACTCGTGTAAATTTATATCCAAAGAAAGTGCTGCTAAAATTCATTTGCAGTCAACGCCGGGTGGCGATCGTATCGGACTTCTTACAATCATTGGACTTCTTCATCGCGACGACAAATCCCAAAAGCCTCCTCTGCCTCGATCCTTCCTCAACCTTTCAATTCAAGAGTACCCTTTAGGCCTCATTGTTGCACCAATGAAAAGTAGAACACAAAAACCATTTTCAACAACAAATCTAGTTCTTATTGTAGCAGAGGATGAAACTATTGAATCTGAAACTAATGAATCTGCCATTTTTAAACATGGAGAAGCTCTTCTAGTGGATCCTGGATGCTCTGTTCAACAGCACTCTGATCTTGAAGATCTCATTAAAGCTCTCCCCAGAAAACTTCTTGTTTTTCTCACCCATCATCACTACGATCACATTGATGGTCTTTCCGTCATCGATAAATGCAACCCCGATGCCATTTTGTTAGCTCATCCGAATACGCTGCGACGAATCAATACTAAAAGTTGGTCTCACGAGTCTCTCCCAATTTCCGGCGGCGAGACATTACAGATCGGTAGACAGAAACTGGAAATTGTGTTTGCACCCGGACACACCGACGGCCACGCTGCTCTTCTCCATCTGAATTCAAACTCTCTCATCGTCGGCGATCACTGTGTCGGTCACGGGAGCGCTGTTCTTGACATAACGAGCGGTGGAAATATGAAGGATTATTTTGAAACAACTTATAATTTTTTGGATCTAAAACCAAATGTTTTGATTCCTATGCATGGGAGAGTAAATTTGTGGCCTCAAAATATGCTGTGTGGGTATCTGAAGCATAGAAGGGAGAGAGAATTGAGAATTCTGAAAGCTATTGAAGATGGGGCAGAAACTCTATTTGATATCGTTGCCAAAGTTTATGCAGATGTGAGCAGAAGTTTGTGGCTTGCTGCTTCATCAAATGTCAAGCTTCATGTTGATCATTTGGCTTATCAAAATATGCTGCCAAAGGGTTTTAGTTTGGAGAATTTTAATAATAGCTATGATGATTTTTTAAAAAAGATTTCTAGTTTGTGAGCTTTAGGAATTAGAATTATATTTGGGGTGAGTTGTATTGGAATTGAAAAATAAAGTAACATTTATATACATACCACTCAATTCTTATGTTTTTACATATATGTCATTTTACCTATGCACGGGAAGATGTATTTCACCTTTTTAAATGTTAAAGAGATGGTGTTATTGATGTGGTATGAAAGATTTGGGTGGCATGAATGTAGGAAGTGAAATTTTGAGTGGTATGTATGTAAATCTTCCAAAAATAAATTGTGCAAATAAGGGGTATTGGAAAATATCTGCAATATCATGTAATATAACATCGATAGAATGTTGCTCCTTTATCAACTTGTTATAGTCAGTCTGTTAAGGATATTGTAGTTAACTGTGGTTACTTTAGATTTTTTTTTTAATGAAGCAAATGATGATGTAATTTCTAGTTATTTATTTTAGAAAATTGAGCCTTAAAAATAAACTTAATACAATAACAAAAAGCTTTTACCCAACAAAGTAAGGTTGATGACCGCATAGATTTTTTTTTTTTTTTTTCTGGGCCTTATTGTCATATTTTCATTTAATTTTAATAAATTAAGAAATTTTTTATGCAACATGCTCAAGTCTTTTTATGTCTACATCTACATTTCTTAGCATGATCATATTTAAAACATCTATTTTCTTGATCGAATCATCAGTTGATCAACGTTTAATGTAACCAAATCATTTAAGACAACCTCTAATATGGTCAGCCAGTGGAGCTACACCAACATTTCATGGATATATTTGTTTCGCATTTTGTTTCTAACAGTCCTAGTCACTCGTTCGCTTAAACATTCACATTTCAACAACATTTAACTTAGTTTTATGCTTCTCTTTTGTAGGCCAATATTCTGCATCATAAAACATTGCAAGCCTCACCATTACCTTATAAAATTTTCCTTCTAGTCGAAGCGATATTTTGCCATCACATAATATGCCCGATTCATTCCTCCACTTCAACCATCCAACTTGAACTCTACTAATAAAATAACCATTTATATCACTATCACTTTGAACAATTGACCCGAGATATTTAAAACGTTAACTAATTTTAATGATTTGATCATCCATTATTACAACTCTGTTACTATATCAACTACCATTAAAAGTGTATTTCATGTATTCAATTTTTGATCTACTCAAACAAAAGCCTTTAGTCTATAATGCAGACCTTCATAATTCGAGTTTGTTCTTAACTCTTTCTATAGTCTTATCCCTAAGAAGAATATCATTAGCGAAAAACATACACCAAGGTAGATCCTCTTGTAAATGTCCAATAAGTGCATCAATAATTAAAGTAAAAACATATGGCCCTAAATTCGATCTTTGATGTAATCCAACTGAAATAGGAAAATAATTTGTCAATCATCATGTTTTTCGAACACAAGTAACAACTGCAATATGCATATATGTAATGACTTGAATAAAAGTCATATCAATATCTTTCTTTTTTAGCTCCTAAGAAATTCTCTTGAAATCTCATCGTGAGCTTTTTCTAAATCAATAAAAATCATATATAAATCCTCCTTGCTCTCTCAGGTACTGCTCCATCAAATCTCTCAATAAATGTATAGCTTCCTCGAAATAAATATATAGCTTCCTTAGTAGACTTGCACGACATAAATCCAAACTGATTATGAAAAATCTTTGTATCAGGTTTTAACCTATTTTCAATTACTTTCCTGTAATTTTAATGCATGACATATTAATTTAATTACTCTATAATTTGCACAGTATTGTGCATCCCTTGTATTCTTAAAAATGGGGTCAAAGTACTATTCTTGTACACTTCAAATGTCTTTTTAGTATCCAAAATAATATTAGAAAGTTTAGTTAGCTAAGAAAATCCAAAATCTTCAAAATATTTCCCACACTTCTATTAGGATATGATCAGGTCCTGCTGATTTTTCATCTTTAATTTTCTTTAAAATCTCTTCAACTTCTTTTTTACTTATGCAGCGATAAAAATCAAAATAAAAATATTATTCACTAAGGCCGCTTATATTTTCAAGAACTTCATTGAAATATTTATAAAGATGTCTCACCTACCTATGTTGAACATTTTTCTTTAAGAAAAACACTTTTTGATTTTTATCTTTAATACACCTAATTAAATTTTTATATTTCTTTTCTCTTTATTGAACTAATATATATATATATATATATTTCACCTTATTTAGTGTCAAATCTATTATAAAGATCACTAAACTGATGAATAATTTTAAACTAATTAAAATAAATTTAAAAATATTTATAAGCTTATGAATAAATTTTCTCATTTCCACGTGATAATGTCTTACAAATAGCAACGTCAGCTGGAAAATGCAGCACTTGTTATGCAGATTCGCCAAGCCAGAACAAGGACTTCAAACACATAACACAGCTGACCATGTTGCTCAGAGCGCATGTAAGCTACTTCTGCTATATATTATGGTGGGATTTAGAACTCTTGAATTTAACATCAATGTCACCCAATTTTTATGTATTTGCACATCTAACCCCAAGAATCTCTTATTTACATTCATAGTACTCAAATCTTTAATATCACATTGAAAATATCACTACTGTTAACTTTTTTAAAAATGAAATACACATTTCCACTTATATGTAAATACATAATAGTTGTGTGCTATGAATGTAAATTTCCCTAGTTAACATTACATTCATTTTAAAGTAGATTAAATTTTTTAAGATTTAATGTAATAGAAATTTGATCAGAATATGTTTACCTTGATTCTCGTAATGTGTAGCGTTCATAGACTGAAAGAGCAGTTGCAGAATCAGATATAGAGCTAATTATAATCTGCAACAAATGATGTCAGTTGTGAGATTATTATGACACTTTGTTCAATTATAAAACAACAAATGAATTACTTACATAAAACACCCAGCCTAAGCTCAACAAACTCTCATGTGTGATCCCTACAAATTATTCTAGGAATCCCATCAATATAATCAACAGAAATCTTTTTAACAAAATTTGAATTCCACTGAGCCAGTTCAGCTTAGATGACTCATTCTGTTGTACAGAAAATGCACAATCATCTGCATCCATACCTGACATCGTCGCAAAATATATATAAGACGAAATCCAAACGACAATAAAAAGGTAAATATAATTATTCAAGTTGAATAGGATTACAAAGATGACTCCTCAACATAAATAATACAAACATGCAAACAAAAAGGACAACGATGATTCTGCGAAAAATACGACAAGAAAACAACACAAAATGCATAAATGCTCATTTGGGAAGAGAGATAGATTCGGGAGAGCAGGAGGCATGGCTGTGGACCGGACAACTGCAGGAAAATGAGTGTTATGAACTGGACAGCGGTTAGAAAGCTCTTGGGGTGGATTGTACAGCTGCTTGACGGTGCTGGAGACATTGGATGTCATCGAGGAGTAACCTGGTGACCAGGGCAGTGGCAGAAAAAGGACAAGCAGCTGCTAGAAAGTGGGATGAAAGGAGATGTAGTAGATTGGGACAACAGCAAGCAGGTGGTCATGGGCTGGACAACAACAGGAATTGGTGTCCGAGGGCTGGATAATAGCTGGAATAGGTGCCGGCAGCTGGGCAGCAGCAGGAACAGATCTTGGAGGGGCTGGTGGCAGCAAGAGGTGGTCTGGAAGGGCCTTGGTGGAACAAGCCTGGAGACCTGGGCGGCGCCTGGGAGATGGTCGGCGATCGCTGCAAAGAGGGGTCTGGTGTGATTTGCGATCAACGGGAGGCAGCAGGGCAGTTCGGCAGTTGAAAGGAAGAGCTAGAAGTAAATGACAGCAAGGATGATGGTTTGAGGTTGCTGGAAGCGCGGCTCGGGGGGCCGCAGAAGGATAAATGTCTCATCGGGGTCGAGCTACAGTTGGAGCACCACCCGGACCTTTGGAGGCGGTCACCACCTCGGATGAGTTACAGCCGGAGCACATTCTCATTGTCAGGTACTGCACCCAGAGGGAAAGAACGCCTCAAAGACAGAAACTAAAATCAACAATCATGAAAACTGTCCTCTCCATAGAAACAACATTATAAATAAGAGTGGATTAATAGATAGATTAGGCAAGTAGAAGAATAGACGAGAAATAAAGGAGGGGTCATCCGAGAGGAAGGAAATTGAAATTAGAATAGAAGTGGAAGGTGATAGATAAAGTAGATAATGAGAAAAGATGAGACACTTTATGGAAAGGGGTGAAAAAGAGAGGTGGAAACTAAAAAGGAAAGAAGGGGATGATGTTACTGTAGCAACAACAGTAACATGCCTGCATCACTGCAACTTTAGCACGGCGTCCACTATAAGCTTCCATGTTAAATGGCTCTCTAGGAGGAGAGTGATGGATCTTGGAGGGCAGGAGGCATGGCAGTGGACCGTACAACCATCGAAAGGTGAGTGTTGTGGATTGAATAACAGTTGGAAGGCTTGGGGTGTGAACTGGACAACAACTAAAAGGTGTTGGATATGTTGAACGACAGAAGGGAGGAACGAGTGGCTAGGACGGTGGCTGGAAAAGGACTGGAGGTTGTTGGAAGGCAGCAAAAAAGGAGTTGTGGTGGCCTGGGACAGAAGCAGGCAGCTGGCCGCGGGATGGACGACAGCAGAAACTGGCGTGTGAGGGCTGAACAATAGCTGGAACAGGTGCCGGCGGCTGAGCAACAAAAGGAACAAACCTTGGAAGGGCTGGCTGCTAAACAGCTTTGGAGAGAAAATTGGTTTCTTACTAATTCAATTTAAGGTGTATTTACATATATGAGTCCCGCCTCCTCGGTAAGGAAACTAACTAAATATGTTTCAATTATTTCCTATTACATTACAAGACTAATTAAGCAAGATTTGGTACAAATATCAAATAATATAAATAAGGAAAATAAAATCTGTATAAGAGGAAAGACAATAAATCATGTAATTTGAATTATATCTTCCAACACTCCCCCTCAAGTTGACATAAAAATATCTTTTAGAGTCAGCTTGCACACTAAACCGTCGAAGTGTTTTTTTGTGAAAACCCTTTGTTAAAATATCCGCTGCTTGGTCGTTAGAGGGAACATATACCATGCATATATCTTCTCTGTAAATTTTTTTTTGATGAAGTGCTTGTCTATCTCTTTGTGCTTTGTTCTATCATGAAGGACAAGATTGTGGGCGATGGCGATGACAAACTTATTATCACAGTACACCTTTATTGGTAGCGGACTATGAATTTTTAACTCCTTGAGAATTCTTCTAATCCATAGAACTTCACATATCCTATGAGCCACAGATCTGAATTCAGCTTCAGCGCTGCTTTTCGCCACGACACTTTGTTTCTTGCTCCTCCAGGTTACTAAGTTCCCTCTTAGAAAAGTGCAGTACCCTGAAGTTGGTCTTCTATCTGTAACACTCTCAGCCCAATCTGCATCTGTAAATGCTTCTACCTATAAGTGCTCATTTTTCTTGAACAGTAGTCCTCTTCCGGGCAATCCTTTCAGATACCTAAGGATTCGATAGACAACTTCCAAGTGATGAGTATTTGGAGAATGCATAAACTGACTTACCATGCTAACAACAAAGACTATATCAGGATGAGTGTGTGACAAGTAGATTAGTCTTCCCACCAGTCACTGATATTGTTCTTTATTGACACCATTTATTTTATTTGTTACTTGTAACATTTTATTTGGTTTAATCAGAATTTCAGCTGGTTTGCACCCAAACATTCCGATTTCACTGAGTAAATCAAGTACAACATTTCGCTGATTAATAAAGATCCCCCCTTAGATCTGACAAACTCAATACCAAGAAAGTACTTCACATCTCCCAAATTTTTAATCTCGAATTCTGTGGTCAATCTTTCTTTTAATTTCTCAATTTCCTTGGCATCATCTCCTGTAAGGATAATATCATCGACATAGACAATAAGTATAGCGAGTTTACTGGTTTCTGAATGTTTGTAGAACATAGTATGATCAGCTTGACCCTGAGCGTGTCCATATTTTGTAATCACATTTCCAAACCTCTCAAACCAGGCGCGAGGAGATTGCTTGAGCCCATACAAAGATTTATTCAATCTGCACACTTTGTTTCTCCAAAATTTCTTCTCAAATCCTGGTGGAAGATCCATGAATACCTCCTCTTCTAATTCACCGTTTAGAAAAAAGTTTTTAACGTCGAGCTGATGCAAGGGAAAATTACGGTTTGTTGCTATCGACAGTAAAACCCGAATAAAATTGATCTTGACTACCAGAATGAATGTCTCCTGATAGTCAATTCCGTGAGTTTGAGTGAATCCTTTCGCTACTAATTTTGCTTTACATCTTTCGATACTCCCATCAGCTTTGATTTTAGTACTGAAGACCCATTTACACCCAACGATAGACTTGTTTCTTGGTAGAGTGACAATTTCCAATGTCCCATTTTTTAAAAGAGCATCAATCTCTTCCTTTACTGCTATTCTCCAATTTAGATTACTAAGAGTTTCCTGTATTGTTCTAGGTTCAGACATATTAGAAATTTTTGACAAAAAAACTTTATGTTTGTGTGAGATTTTTTTGTAGGATAGGTATTTCGAAATGAGATATTTGATAGTACAAGAACATGTTCCTTTCCTAAAGGCTATAGGAAGATCTATATTCATAACCTCTGAATCTTGAGCTTATGTTGGTGAAAAAATAAGACCAGGATCGGGAATTACTTATGTTTCTTAAGGACCATCATTTGGTTCTTCAGATTGGGAGGGAGCTAAAGATTCAATTTGATCCTTCTTCCTTTTATGGAGCCTCTTCCTAGAATAAACTAGAGGTTCTGCTGTTATATTATGCGGTATTTCTCCCATTGTATTAGACATAATAATTTCAAGTGTCCCTTAGGTAGGATTCTTCTGGTTTTTATAATTTTCAACAACTATTTCTAGTTCTTCGTTTTCACGGACCTCAGGTGTGGTAATTGATTAGAAACTTGCCAAAAAATCATCTTTTCCATCTGTATTATACTCTCCCTGAAGTGGATTTTTGTGAAAGAAGGGAATTTTTTTCCATGAAGATCACATCCATACTAATATAAGTTTTTTTTGTGACAAAATTAAAGCATTTGTAACCCTTTTTATTTGAAGCATATCCAAGAAAAATATATTTTTCAGATTTTGGATCCAATTTTGATCGGTATTTATTCAAAATATGAATGAAATATGTGCATCAAAAAATTTTTAAAGGAATATTTGAAGACATTCGTAGATTTAAATAATTATTTTTTAATTTATTTAGAGGAATTGTATATTGTAAAACTCAAGTTGCTATTCGGTTTATTAAATATGATGTTGTTAAAACAACGTTCCCCCATAAATATTTATGAACGTTTATTGAAAACATGATAGCCCGAGCAACCTCAAATAAATGTCTATTTATTCTTTCAACAATTTAATTTTGTCGTGGGGTGTCACGACAAGTAAATTGATGAATTATGTCTTTGTTTATTAAGAACTCCCATAAATATTCATTAAAATATTCAGTTCCATTGTCAGATCTAAGGATGCATATTTTATTTTCAAATTGAGTTTCAATCATGTTGTAAAAATCTTTAAAAAATTTTTTCAACAACTGATTTTTTGCTTATAAGATAAACCTAACATATTCTCGTATGATCGTCAATAAAAGTCACAAATCCTCTTTTCCAAGATAATGTTTTGACTTTTGAAGGTCCCCAAACATCACTATGAATCATGTAAAACGGTTTTGAAGGATAGTATGGTTTTGGAACAAAATTTATGCAATGACTTTTTGCCAAATAAAACGTTTCACATTGAAGTGAAATACAATTAACACCCTTAAACAAATTAGGAAATAAATGTTTTAAATAAGAAAAACTTGAATGACCTAGTCTAAGATGCGATTCCATTATTTTTTCTAATGCAGGGTTCGACCTCATACTGCTATAAGCTTGAACCCTTTTTTCACTAGGAACGGTCTCCTCAAAGTAGTAAAGTTTTCCCAACTTTTTAGCTCTCCCAATCATCATCCCCGGCTTCTGGTCCTGAAAAACACAAGAAGATTCACAGAAAATTATACAGAAGTTAGAATCCTTTGAAAGTTTGCTGACAAATAAAAGATTACATTTGAGTTTTGGAATATGGAGTACAAATTTAAGACCTATACTCTTGGATAGGTTAATGTTTCATTTTCCAGCATTGGAAGAGAAATTATCGTTAGCAATACAAACCTTTTCAAAGCCAGAACATGTGATGTATGAATGAAATAAATAGTATAAATTTGTCATATGATCAGAAGCTCCTGAATCAATAATCCAAGGGTTTAGTTTTCTACTTGCATGTACCATTGAACAATTTGGAGTACCAGTAGCCAAACTGGGGTTTAGCAGATTCAACAGTTGATCCATTTGTTCTTTGCTAAATGGGTTGGTTTATTCAGCAGCAACATTAACAGTAAGTGGCTTGTGCTTGTTTCTTGGCTTCCAATCTGCAGGTTTACCGTGGAGGTACCATCAAGTTTCTTTAGTGTGTCGTGGCTTGTTGCAATGATCACACCACACCCGTGGTTTCTTCTCATTCTTTTGTGAATATGGAACAGTTCGCTTGCTGATATAAGCCTCCGATTGGAATGTTGAAGTCTCAGGTATGCTGGTAGAAGTGAATTTCTTGTTGAGCATCACTCTTTGTGTTTCTTCACGGCGAACTTCTGAGAAAGCCTCATGGATTGAAGGCGTGAGACTTCTCTCAATAATTTTGCCCCTAACCTCATCAAACTCTTCATTAAGTCCAACAAGAAATTTAAAAATTTTATTTTCATCAACAATGGTCGTATACCTACTAGCATCATCAGAACTAGGGCTGTCAAAAAAGTTCGTTGTTCGCGAACAGTTTGTGTTCGGTTCGTCAATAAGTTCGTGTTCGATTTGTTTNTTAGCATCACAGGTTGGCATCTCAACAATTTATAAAACTTGATTTCTCTTGGCCAATAGACTTCTTGTCTATGAAGGAGATACTAACATGGACTATTTCATTAATTTTTTTTCAGGATCTGAAGCATTATTTGCTGACCTATGTAATTTCCCAGTTCCTGCTATTCAGGTTTACTTTTTTAGCAATCTTTACTCCAAATTCTTCTGTGTTAGAATTTGTGACCCAAATTGTGTTAACCTTGGATTGAAAAGTGTGTGGTGCGACATCTATGACCCAACCAAATTATGAGAAATTTTTTTTTTGGAGGATTTATGGTGGTAGCGGAGAAATTGTTATGTTTTTTAAGATCAATTTATTAGGGCGTTGTATATGCTTAAATGTATCATGCATGTTATTTCCACTAGGTTTTGATATACATAAAGAACCAACTGCTCCTGCTCCACTTTTTGTTTTTCACTGTAATTTTCCTTGTGTGCGGTGAATCGTCTTCTCATCTGCACATGATTTTTCATGTCTGAGGTTTTTCGCATAGTTCCGTGTTATTCTCTTTTCATCTTTTACTTTTCATTGCATCAGTTTTGTAACAATTTGTTATTCTAACATGTAACTATTTTTTGCAGATTGCTTTTTCTTTTGTTGTGTTTCCATGCCTTCTTTTGGCATACATAGGGCAAGCGGCTTTCATCATCCAACACCAAGATCAGGTATTCGACGCATTTTATCGGTCAATTCCAGGTCGGTTTCAGCTCTTCTAGCTTGATGCAATTATACTTTCCATCTGAAAAATAATAATAATTTTTTTTTCCTGAATTACAGATTGTGTATACTGGCCTATGTTTGTAGTTGCAACAGCTGCAGCCATTATTGCTAGCCAAGCCACAGTATCAGCAACATTTTCAATTATCAAGCAGGCGCTTGCTCTTGGATGTTTTCCAAGAGTTAAGGTTGTTCATACATCAGAAAATTTTCTCGGACAGATATATATTCCCGACATTAATTGGATTATGATGATTCTATGCATAGCTGTTTCTGCTGGTTTCAAAAATCAAAATCATATTGGCAATGCATATGGTAAGAATGCTTATCATCTATGTTACTCCCTCCCTCCTCCCCTTCATGCACTCTCTTTCGAAGAAGCTTTTAGAAGAAGTTTTACTGGCGATAAAAAGTTGCTTGCCTTTTCAGATAATTGTTACAATTATAGAAATTGCTCCGAAGGGATGGAAAGGATAAAAAAATTTCATAACGGACTTCTAAGTGCTTCATTCTCATTAACTGTTTTATTGCTTCTGTATCTGATAAATTTGTTTCATTTCATTTTAAATTGAAATCTTAAATTTATCCTTATCAGGCTTCTGCTTTCTTATAAGCCTTACATGACTGGATGTATGTAGGAGTTGTTAGTTTGGCAAAGAAACATGAAGTTTGGATAATTCCGGTGATGCTTTTATCACAATAAGAGAAGTCATGCTGCTAGGGTCCCTTGGTCATGTTGCATTGGTAAGGTGCATCAAGCAGGGGTTTAATTTTATGGGCATACGCATCTTGATTTTTTTTTTTTTTTAGTTATGCCAACTCAAATTTTGACAATAAAACACTCACAAAAGCTAGAAATTTTGCTGTTAAATCAATAAATTAAACCAATACAAATGAAGAATGTAGGAAAAAAGATATGCATGTTTTGATTGGCGAACACTCCAGTATTTATGTGTTTAACCCAATTAAATTAATTATACTAAATAACATTAATGTCCATTTTTATATTCAATTGATTTAGTCTTATAAATGTGATATCATGTAAGTAAACTAAGTTGCAGTCTAAATGGTAAACCGAGTGAGTGTTTTAACTATTGAGCACAATATGAATTGATAACTCCACCACCACAACAACAATAACAAAGCCTTAAACCCACTACGTGGGTCGGCCATATGAATCCTTTTTCTCCATTGCGTCCTATTTAGTGTCAATTATTTTTTATACAATAAGCCCAAGTCTTCTTAGGTCTACCTCTGTCTTTCTTAACATAAGCCGAATCTAAAATATTTGCTCTCCTAATTTGATCATCAGATGGTTGACGTTTAATATGACCAAACCATCTAAGACGACTCTCTCTAATTTTGTCCGTCACTTGAGCTACACCTACCCTATCACATTGATAACTCCACTATACTAGCTAAATTAATTAATGCACTAAGCACTAACTTCATAATTGTCCAAACACAATATAGAAATAATAAGATAAATAGTGATGTAAAAAATAATTTTTAGCTGGTCATTATAAATTGGGACAAAACTAACAAACTTAGTGCAGAAGCAACTATGATATGAATTGCCAAATGAACATTCAAGTTCAAACAATTTAATTAAGCATACAACAACAACAACAACAACAAGCTTTTGTCCCACAAACTGGCCGACATATAATCATGCAAGGAAAAAATTCTATTCTACAAGGATTTAGATTCAAAAGGTTTTAATGTGTTTCGGTGCCCAAATGGCTTGTATCTATGCTTCATTCAGATTCAAATTAGAATTTTTCTACCAAACTTAATGACCCGAGCTGAACAAGCCGATTCAGCTGAACTGGATCAACCAAGAGGGGAGCAGAGCCGGCTGGTCCATGTTTATGGCTTAGGGTTGCCGCCCAAGGGGAGGGGCCTTCCNAACTAAATTTTAAACGAACCGAACACGAACACAAGCTTTGTTCATTCGTGTTCGGTTCGTTTACACCCCTAATCAGAACACTTTCACTCTTGATCATTAAACAGGTCAAGGTCTTACCATATTCTCTTTAAAGAATTAAAGTATTTTGTGACAGAGTCATTACCTTGAAGAATATCACCAAGTTTCAGGGAAAGTTCATGAACCTGAGATTGGTTACCCATATCCTAATATATTTGGGTCACATTCTCCCAGAGTTCTTTGGCAGTAGAGTAACACATGTAGTTTGCGCCTATCTCTTCTTCCATATAGTTCACCAATCATGTCATTATCATAGAATTTTCTGCATCCCAGGTTGGGTGGGATGGATCTGCAGTGACTCGCTTACAGACTTCCCTTGTTAGGTAGAGATAACAGAATCATTTGTTGGGCTGCGTAGAAAAAAACAGGTCGAAGGTTTCGCGAGTTGCGACTGTGCAGAAAGAAGCTGCTGCGCAGCAGGGAGAAGCGGCTGTAAATGCTTTCTCGGCGACGAAATCCTCAGCGAATTGCAGAATGAGGTTAGCGAAGCAAATCACAGCGATGCAATCCTCAGCGATGACGCGATGGGATCACGAGTTGCGAAATTGTGGGTAACGAAGCAAATCGCAGCGGCGAAACTTGCGAAACGGGATGTTTCGATATTTTTTTTCAATTCTTTACGAATTGGAAGGAAGAAGCTAGGGTTTTCCAGAATTTTTTTGTCCCGCTCTCATACCATAAAACAGCTTTGGAAAGAAAATTCTTTTCTTCTTATTGATTCAATTCAGTTTGTCTTTACATATATGAGTCCCTCCTCTGATAAGAAAATTAACTAAATATGTTTCAATTATTTCCTATTTCATTACAAAACTAGTTAAGCAAGATTTGGTACATATATCAAATAATATAAATAAGAAAGGAGAATAAAATCTGTATAAGAGGAAAGACAATAAACCTTGTAATTTGAATTAGATCTTTCAACAGCTGCAGCAAGAGGTGGTCTTGGAAGGGCCTTGGTGGCAGTCAGAACAAGCCCGAAGACTTAGGCGCCGGCTGGGAGATGATTGGTGGTCACTGAGAGGAGGGGCCTGGTGTGATATGCCATCAACGGGAGGTAGCAGGGCAGGTCGACAGTGGAAAGGAAGGCGTTGGAAGTAGATGGCAACAAGGTTGATGATTTGAGACTGTTGAAATCGGAGCCAGAGGGGTTGCAGAAGGATAAATGTCTCTTTGGGTTCAAGCTACAGGCGAAGCACCACCTAGACCCTTATAGACGATCACCAACTCAGATGAGTTACAACTGGAGTACATTCTCATCGTCGGGCACAACCACCGGAGGGGAAGAATGCCTCAAAGGCAGCAACTGAAATCAACAATCATGAAAACTATCCTCCCCTTAGCAAACAAAATTATAATCGCCCTATTTATTTGTATGTGTTTTTACTGTTTCCCAGCTTTCCTTTCAAAAAAATATAAAATTTTATGGTTTTTTCAAATATTAAATGCTAGAAAAGAAATAAAATATAATATATGTATGCATATGAAATTCACCTTGAGGACAATGCCAATATTATTAGTTTCATGTGGTGAGTGATAGAACAACGCAGTTGGAGGGACAACCTAGACCATTTCCATGCCTTGTCTATTCTTATGTCTTTTCGACAAGTTAATTTTTATTTTGCTCTTCAGGAGCTCAATAGTGTTGCCCATTTTTGTGCCCGAATAACTCTTTCTCATAACTTTTCTTCTACTTCAGTGCGTGAATCTTCAGAGCTTTTTGCCACTCTCTGAGATGGCAGAGCCTCATTTGACCATGCATAAGGACATGTTTTTTGTATTTTTCAACTCTTTTTTACGACTATTGTGAAATGCACATTTTTAAGGATGGTATTGACATGAAAATGTAATGTATCTCTTCAAAAAAATGAAAATTAAAAAGATTAAATGGATATTTTTTAAAATATATATTTAATCAGTGACTCAATAATGAAAATATAACATAAATAAATAAAAATAAATAAAAATAAATGAAAATAATTTCTTTTACATCGCATTCTTTTACTGTTTACATTTTTTTTTATAAAATATTTTAACATGAAAATTATTTTAATTTAGAAATATTTTTCCACTAAATAATTTTCTCAAACATGTTGCTAAGAACCAATTATTAGCTAGATGGACTCTAGTAAGTATGTGTACAGACACAAATGAGCACAGATTAATAGGTATTATTTGCTAATTTTTATTTTCTGTCAGTCGTAAATATTTAAAAATTGTACGGCCAGGTTGTAGTTTTAAATTTTATAAATAGAAAAACACTTTTATGTTTTGAATTTCATTTTAATTATGAAATGAAATTGTTAGATAGTTTTCCTATGCCTGACTGAAAACTCCCGCCTTGGTAATTCCTAGCTCCCGGGCCAAGTCGTGACAATATCCCTTTTTCAGAAATTAGTAATAGTGATATTTTTTATGTGATAAGAAATATTTGAGTTTTATAAATGTAAAAATCAAAGTTTAGGTTTTAAATCTATAAATACATAGGAATTCTGTGGTCCATACATAAATGCCTCTTTATTCTTTATACTTCAATAATTGAAAGAACCCACTATCTGACCTTTATCTCCAATGCTTGCAAGAACAGAACAATATGCACAAGCCAACACCCCCATCTTACCCGGAGTAGATGTAGGAAAAAGTCCCACCAGCAAAATTAGGCGATGAATTTGGAGGAAGCAAAGGAAAGAAAACTTTTACAATGGCAGTTCCATTGTTGATCATGATTCCCACTTATATTACTCTTTCTCATCTAAGTTCTTCCCGCCCTTGGCTAACAACCATAACATGAGTTAGAATGACTCTACCCTGCTTTAGTTGTCTTCTCTTAAATTTTATTTTCATTTTTTTTATTAGTTTTTTTAGTATTAGAATATGGTTGTAAGTGAATAAATCAAAATTAGAGATGAAGAGATGTAATATGATCTTATGCTTAAGATTTAATAGCAAGTAAAGTGCCAAAATAGTCCCTCAACCATTTAAGTTGGGATTCATTTTTGTCCAAGAGTTTATAAAAATGTTAAATTAGTCCCCAATTTGGGGGCTAAAATGGTTCTCACTCGACACTGTTTCAACCCATACTAAAAGAGTCGGGAGATTAAAGTAACACTTTCATAAACTCTCGGACAAAAATACTCGCACATAAGAAATCAGGGGACCATTTTGACTCTTTTCTCATTTAATAATGATTGATATTCCATATTTCATAGGTCACGATGAACAATTAAATTTATTGACATATTTTTTGGGCCTCTCTTATATTACCAGATCAATCATATAGTAATTTCTCAAAAAAATAAAAAAATAAAAAATAAAGATGGAAGATGCAATTATTGCCTGGCTGAATCCAATATAATTTTTTTTCTTGAAAGCTATAACAAAGACCTCAAGAACACATAACACCATTGAAGTAAATTCTGGGGGCATTTACATACTTCACACACAATTCTTATATATTTACATATCTCACACCTAGACTTTCATATTTACACACATAGCACTCAATAAAGTTGCATGAACAACATGCAAATCACTACTCCTATATATGATTCTCACCATGATTATCGAACAATGTTAATGTGCATGGATGTTTCTTGTGGTCATAAGGATCCAAGGTATGCAGGAGAGGAGAAAATTTTATAGGAGAAACATTTATGATTTGAACTTCAATAAACAACTGAAATAAAATTTACATGCAAATCATAAAACAGCAACAAAATTCATAGATGGATTACCTGGCCTACAGTCAACAAACTTTCATGTGGAAGATTAAACACCATACTGTTCTCCCTGCAACCTCTTTTAAGAAATGCATAAACATAATCAACAGCAATCCTTTTGAAAATATTTGAATTTCTCTGAGCCCTCACCCTTGTGTTACCCAGAATGTGCACCACCCCTGCTTCCTTGCATCTGGTTAAGATATCAAGCTCATCTTCGCTACCCGTTCTGGTGTCCGTAGAGAACTCTGTTATATCACTATTGTGCTCTAATGACTGTACAGGAATGGAGTCCTGCAATGAGATGTTTGTCACTTCCACAAGGGAGCACAAATCATCCTCATACTCAGCCTTAACCAGATCAAAAGAATTCTCATTCTGCTGCACCGAAAAATCACAATCATCCAAATCTGAGTAACTCGTAGATGCTTCACGATGATGAACAAAGACAACAATGCTATCAAACAGCATTTTCTCAAAGTCATCATCCTTTTTGTGCAGGTCTTTGTATCCATACCTCACGACGCAACGAAATATATGAAAGTTCTTCGGGCCGATTCTCTTCACTAGGAAGCGCTCCTCCAAGGGAACACGGTAAACAGGAAGGTACTTGACACAAACAAAAACAACAACAGAATGGAGGGC